>PVKY010001403.1:5935-32434 GCA_004027775.1 Bradypus variegatus
AATTTGATGATGCAACCCTGAGCTCCATGGTCTCCCAGGAATCTGTCCCTGCAATTTCAAGTAGCAGAGCTGCTTCGAGCACATGCAAGACCACGCTTCTGATTCCTTCTAGCTCTTCACTACTGAAATGTTTTCTGCAGTCATGGAGAGTCAACCACCTGCCATCCTGTTGGGAGGCACCTGGAACGCAGCGGCTCATTAGACACTCCCTGCTCTCTGAACTCACAGCCGCTCGGAAATGCCAACAGGTTTTCCTTTTGTTGCACGTAATCAATGTGAAGCACTCAAGCTCTGAAATGGCCAATGCAGTCATCTATTTCAAGCCCTTCTCAATTCACCCACATTGGATCTTTCCCTGGCTAATTTACATAAATAAAATATAAATCTCTCCATGGCTAAAACATAAAAATTCTAGGTAGAAAGAGACCAGCTTTTTAGCACAGCTCTAAGTACTACAGACTATTTAAGGAGGACTTGTCCTCGGGTAGAAATGAAAGTGCTCTGAACCATTGAAGTGCCTGGGTTCCATCAAAAAATGCTACAGGGCTGCAGAAGAGC
The DNA here is from genome assembly GCA_004027775.1 of Bradypus variegatus. Taxonomy (NCBI): domain Eukaryota; kingdom Metazoa; phylum Chordata; class Mammalia; order Pilosa; family Bradypodidae; genus Bradypus; species Bradypus variegatus. The sequence continues at coordinate 6,494 of PVKY010001403.1, forward strand.
CACTTAACCTTTGAATTTAAGGCCTTCATCTGTTAAATTCTGGGTTGAAGAAAATGTTCTCTTAGCTCTCAGATCTAAAATTCAATGATTATAAGTGCAAAAGTGTTTCAGTTATGAAATACCATTCTAAAACATTTATCGGGAAATTCCGTGGACTGGAAAAATTCAGCCAGCAGGTGCAGGAGAATTCGCTGGATATGGGGCCCACAGAGATCCCTGGCCCGAGCAGCCTAGGGGGATGGGCAGGCTGTCTAGGGGTGCAGGAGAAATTCAGCTCTCAGCTGGCCCAGACCCCCCACCCTCTCAGCAAGGCCGGGTGCAGTGCTACCATCAAGACGTTAGGGCCTGCTTCAGCTTCTCCTCTCCATCTAATGATTGTCTTCCCAAATTTATCAGCAAAATCAGGTTTAAAAACACTATTTGTGATTAATAATGCACAGTGTGCTGGTTTGAATCTGTTCTGCACCCCTTAAAAGACTATGGTCTTTTAATCCATTCTTGTGGGGCCAGACCTGTTGTGGGTGGGATCTTTTGATTAAATTTCTGTGGAGATGTGGCCCTGCCCATTCAAGGTGGGTCTTAATTAGTTTACTAGAGTCCTTCAGAGGGCTCAGGGACAGAGAGAGCGAGCTCAGAGCCAACACAGACCCAGATGCTGGGAGATGCAGACAGAAAGGCTTTTGGAGATGCTAAGCTAAGAGATGAAGTCCAGAGTTTGCCCTGGAGAAGCTAAGAGAGGACCCTCAGATGCTTAGAGAGAAACACCCTGGGAGAAAGGAGGAAAGATGCAAAGGAGCTGAGAGAGAGAAGCTAAGAGAGAGAGAAGCCCAGAGATGTTTTGGAGAGAACAACAGAAATCAGAAGCACACCTCAGGAGAGGACCAGCAGACTCTGGCCAAGTGCCTCCCCATGTGACAGAGGAACCCCAGATGTCATAAGTCTTTGTTCAAAGAAGGTATCATCCTGTTCGTGCCTTAACTGGAACATTTTCATGGCCATAGAACAGTAAATTTGTGAACTAATAAACCCCTATTGTAAAAGCCAACCCATTTCTGGTATTTTGCATTCCAGCAGCTTTAGCAAACTGGAACAGCTGTTGTTACCATAAGATTGGGGTGCTGCTGAGTTTGCAAATACCGAACATGTTGAAATGACTATTTAAATGGATAAGAGGAAGATTCTGGAAGAATTGGAATATGCCTGATAGAAAAGGCCTAGATTTCTTTAAAAAAAACTGCTTGCTGATAGAAATATGGATGCTAAAGTTACTTCTGATGAGAACTTAGGCAGAAATGTTGAATGTCTTGTTGCAAATTGGAAGAAAGGCAGTCCTTGTTTTAAAGCAGCAGAGAATTTGGATGGAAGGGAGCATTTGACAGTGATGAGCTGGGATACTTAGCTGAAGAGATTTCCAAATTAAATGTGGAAAATGCAGCCTGGCTTCTCCTTGCAGCTTGTAGTAAAATGTGAGAGGAAGAGATAAGCTGAGAACAGAACTCTTGGGTACTAAGAAACCAGGAATTGATGGTCTGGAAAATTCTGGGCTTCCAGAAACTGAGGCCCCAGAGAACAGTGCTCCACATGAGGATTTAACAAAACCTGGAACCAGCCAGTCATTTCAGTACAAGCCAGAATTGGAGATGGAGGCATCCAGAAAGTATTTGTGGAAAGTCCTATTGACTAACAGTATTGACCTGCTGTATGCTGCATACCAAGCCAACAAATTTTCTGTGAGATCTGTATAAATGGAGCCACTGCAAGTCTGAACTAAAAGGGACAGAAAAGGGATAGATTAAAGGAAAAAAATGTTCAAAGGCAGAACCACAGAACCTGAGGTCTGGAGTTGAGAAACCTTGGGCCCGAAGAGCAGACCTACCCATGAATGTGGAGAGGGTACATTTGTCCTGGAGCTCAGAGAGGGTGGAGCACATTCCCCGGGGACTGAGAAGAGCCTGGCCACCACCCCACTGTTCTGAAGGTGTTGAGCATGTGCCCCAGAGATGGCAGAGAGTATGGGTGCCACCCCGATGCTTGAGGAAGGTGGAGCCAAGAACAAGGTGGTCTCCCCAATACTTGGAAATGTTAGAACCCTCACCCCAGTGTTTGGAGAGAGCAGGGCTGCTGGGTAAGCCTTTGGAAAGGGTGGGACTGCCGCTCTCTCAAGCCCTGAGGATAGAATGTCATTCTATAAATGACTCTCAGAACTTGAAACCTAATGGAGTTTGCCCTGTGGGTTTTCAGAACTGTTTATGTCCAGGGACCCCTGTTTTCCTACCTTCCAGTTTCTCCTTCTGGAAACATTCACTCTATGACTGTCCTTTGTTTGTGTGCTGGAGGCAGGTAACTTGTTCTAAGTTTCAAAGGTCCACAGCCAGGGGAACTTTGCCTCAGGACAAACCAAATCTCTAACCAATTTTGATAAGACTTTGTACCTAATATTGTTCACTAAAATGATTTAAACTTTTGTGATATTGTGATGGAATGAATATATTTTGCATATGGAAAGAATGTGTCTTTTGGGGCTCCAGAGGGTGGTATGTGCTGGTTTGAATCTATTATGTACCCCATAAAATACCATGTTCTTTTAATGCACTCTTGTGGGGCCAGACTTATTGTGGGTGGGATCTTTTGATTAGGTTGTTTCCATGCAGATGTGACCCCATCTAGTCAAGGTGGGTCTTAATTAGTTTACTGGAGTCCTTAAGAGAGTGCAGGGAGAGAGAGCGAGCTCAGAGCCAACACAGACCCAGATGCTGGGAGATGGAGACAGAAGGACGTTTGGAGATGCTAAGCTAAGAGAAGATGAAGCCCAGAGCCTGGGAGAAGCTAAGAGAGGACTCCCAGACATTTTGAGGGAAATGCCCTGGAAGAAACAAGCAAGGATACACAGGAGCTGAGGGAGAGAAGCTGAGACAGAAGCTGAGAGACATTTTGGGGAACGCAACAGAAACCAGAAGCTAAACCCTGGAGAGGCCCAGCAGACTCCGGTGATGTGCCTTTCCAGGTGACAGAGGAACCCCGGATGCCATCAGCCTTTCCTCAGAGAAGATATCGTCCTGTGGATGCCATAATTGGGGCATGTTCATGGCCTTAGAACTGTAAATCTGTGAACTAATAAACCCCCGTTGTAAAAGCCAGTCTGTTTCTGGTATTTTGCATTCATCAGCTTTAACAAACAACAACACACAGTCATCAGGTTTGCTAATCAGGAAGACAGAGAGGAATCCATAAAATCATCAAGGGCATGCGATGGAAGTGTCTCATTCCAGTGCACTGTGGGAATCTGCCTTTCCCTGTGCTGGAGTCCACAGACACCCAGAAATTAAACACGGATGCAGAAATCACGAGAGCATTCGCAGGGCTGGTGGCTGGAACGGGGCCTTTCCAAGCAGAGCAGATTGGGAAGAGCAGCAGATTTTCTTTGCTGCTTTTCTTTTCTTTTAAAATATATATTTACTTAAAGAAAAATAGGTTAATCCACAGACATTATTTTCACGCAAAATAGTCCTGGGGGTGAATTTTCATTACTCATTAAGGGATTAATTGAAACACATTTTAGATGCTGGTTTTGAGAAAAACTGTGCCCGGCTCATTTTTTACTTTAAATTGGAGACGGCCTTGGTCTCTTCTGAAGACAAGGCACAGGATCAGTGACAGACACATGGTTTTCTGTTTTCGTGGACAGCATCAGGGTCTTCAAATCAAAACGTTCACCCTCGTGAGCTGTGGCTAGAGGTGAGATCACAGAAAAAAATTAGCCACTAACCCACTGTCTCAGTTGCTGGGGCTGCCGTATGAAGTATTGAAAGTTAGTGGCTTAAAGCCACAGGCAGTTACTACGGCTCAGTTCTGGGGGTCAGAGCCTGAAATCGAGCTGTCGGTGGCCGGGCTCCCTCTGGGGGCTGCTGGAAGTATCCATCCGGATGGCCATCCATGGGGCTGTCTGCCTCAGTCTCCCCTCTCTTGGACTTGTCTGTGTCTGAATTTCCACTTCCTATAGGACTCTGGGCCCACCCTACTCGATTTGGCCTCAGCTCAATTAATCACATCTTCAAAGACCCTGTTTCCAAATAAGGTCCCATTCTGAGGTGCCAGGGCCAGGACTTCAACTTCTCTCTTGGGGAACAGTTCAACTGCCATTACCCATGAGCACCGTTACAGAACAAGGCCACAGAGCAGGGGTGACTCTCAGTCCCGGCTTCCCGCGCTGTGCTTGGAGGCACACACTGCATTGAAGGGAACCGGACTGCACTCGCAGCAGCCCCCCCAGAAGGCAGCTCCAGGCCGGACTTTATCATATAAGAAAACTCTGCCCGCAGCTAATGTGTGCATATTCCCACTCGCATAGTCTCGGGCTCTCCGTGGCAGCTCGTGATACGGTAAAATGGCTAAGGATGACACAGACAGCAGTTTTCCCTGATGCTACACAAACTGACTTAAGGAGCACATTGGAGGAAAATAAACCATTTTTATTTTCTTTTAGTGTCCTCATTTAAAAATTCATAGCCAATCACGGCTATTAGGTGTGCCATAGTAAAGTGATCTAACAAGTTGGTAAATATTTATGAGTCTCTGGGTTAAGTGGATGTGTCTGCATGTTTCCAAATTTTATTTGTTGTGCAAAATAAGCACAAGTTTGTCATCTATGCCTTCTCTGTTACTCAAAACTCTCTTTTCCATCTCAGATCAAAACTTCTCATTAGGTGCTCGACTGCAAATTGCCGTGCCCACATCAGCCAGCTTGCAGGCGGAGGCCTCAAGTACGAATAAATTACCTGCAACAGAATTTGGCACCTGGAAATTCCGTCTCTGGCTTTCAGCGCTTGCCGAGTCAGAGCCCGTAGCGTGCAAAGGTCAGAACTGGAGATGTAAACTTGCACTTGTGGGCTGAGGACAAGCATTTATGAAAATACAGGTGAGCCCATAGCCGGAGGCCGCTGCAGCCAGCCTCTCCCTCCCACCCATCTCCCGGTCAGCGATGGGGGCCTAGGACGTGGCAGGTGCATTTCTCTCTCACAGTTACGGGACCAGAAGTTGGAAATCAAGGTGCTCCCTCTGGAATCTGGGGGAGCCCCCTCACCTCTCCCATCATCTGTAGTTTGCTGGCCGTCCCTGGCTTTCCTCGGCTTGGGGCTGCCTCGCTCCAGCTTCGCACGGCCTCTGCCCTGTGTCTGTCTGTCCCTGTGTCCAAATTCCCCTCTTCTAATCAGGAGCCCAGCCCCACTGGGTCCAGTGTGGCCTCAGCTTCACTAATCACATCCTCAGAGACATGTTTCCAAATAAGGTCACAGTCACGGAACCAGGGGTTAGGACTCGAACGTGCCTTTAGGGGACATGATTCAACCCTAACAGCAGGCACCCCTTTTTCAGGGACCAGCCAGAAGCTGCCCTCACCAGGAACATCGTGACCCGTCCCTGAGGGCAATGGTGGGCCCCAGCACAGGAAGTGCCCCGTGGGTACGAAGCCCATCCCCAGATTATCCCGACGCTGGGCTGTCAGGGTGCACCCCGAGGAAGAGGTGCCCCTCACCTTGCAGAGGGAGGCCACTGGGCAATTCGTGGAGGGCTCTGGCGGTAGTTGGGCATGCTGGCCCTGCTGCTCCTGCGTGGGGACATCCTGTGCCTGACATCTGTCCTCCTCTGACAAAAAATGCACCCTCCTCCCCACTTAAGGCAAGTTTGGTGACTTCAAGGTTTTTGATGAAAACCAAGCACCTGGCTTATTGGCTCCTTATGTGCCAAACACATCAGTGTATTCAAAAACAAACAAAGAAGATGCCAGAGCAAATTTGCTGGATCATTTACTTAAAAGAAAAATTCAATCCAGGAGCTCTGTGTTGGTTTAGGTCAGTATGAATTCTGGAAACACTCTACATGGAGAAATTATTGTTGTTATTAAAATTAAAGAATGCAGTGATAGAGGACTGAAATGCCCTATGTAAATAGGAACCAAGAATTCTGTCTTACATGTATCAAGCAAAAGTAGACAGAAATGTTGATGATCCATTTTCACCAGTATTTTTAACCAGGTTTCACACTGTAAATCTCTTAGTAGCAACACATAAATTAATCCTTACAATATTACATTTCTGCCACACATAATATCATAGTAATTTTCCCTTAGTGCCTCCAACTTCAAATAATTTAACCTTTGTTAATAATGGACTCAAATTAAGCTTTCCACTGGACAGCCTGCCAATTCTGGAGGTCCATTGTGGATTCAAACTACACAAAAAATTGTGAATGGAATAAATAGGAGGTTAATACTGAGGTGACATAATATTTTTAAATCAATAATTTCAATCCATTCTTCTTTGTGCCTAAACTCCATTATGTTTGGGCATTGCACTTGTTTCCATAGTTCTCACAAACTGTGCTTACTGTGGGAGATTTCCCATGGAGCTTTCTCCATCCACACAGCTGAACTTAAGTTATTCTCCATTTGAGATGATGAGGAGAAAGGAAAGAGGGGGCCCCATGTGGGTGGACTTTCCCCACACCTTTAAAGGAAAGAGACCCATAGAGAGATAGAACCCACAACTTTTCATGTTTTGTGCAAAACATGATTCAGACTCATGACTGAAAATAACATTTATTCATTTGTCATGAATGTGAATGGCAGAGAATTCTCGGTCCTGAAAACCTGTGAACTTAACTATTATGTTTTGATATTTTTAGATATCTCTTGGATTTGTCATTTAGTGTATTTGTAGAATGGATTTCCTTCCACATGAGTAAGACTTCAAATCACCCCTGACTTACATAAATTGAATTAGGAATTTTGAATTTATACCCAATAAAGTGGAATGCAATTTTGAATGAAGCCTCGCCTTATGGGACTTTCAACCAGGTCGCAGGCTTCTGCCTACGAACATATTTCTGTTGGAGTCTCCCTTGAGCGAGAAGCAGCACAAAATTATCCAAGGCAGGAATGCGGAGGCGCGGGAAGGCAACCACCGGGAGAGCTGAACGCACCGCGAAGGAGGCACTAACGCCCGGCAGGCCTGCTCTGTGCGCTCGGGCTCGGCTGCTCACCTGTGGGACTGGCCAGGCTCTAGCCCCGGACAGGTGGAGCCTTCATTGCACTCAACGGGCGATTTTCCACCTGGGGACACCTCGGGGAAACGGGATTCTCTTTTTGAAATCACCTTTCTGCATCCATTTTGTAACTCAGGGTGATAGGAAATGGAGCCCTGTGAGTGCGGGGTTTCCATCCAGCTCGTCTGGTGCGGGACAGTCTCTTCCACGGCGGCGTCCTCGGAAGGCGGGAGCCGCCCTGCTGTATGGACCCGTCTGTGGCTCCGCCCTCCGCCCAGGGGAGCCGAATGCTGGCAGGCAGACCTCGGGCTGCGATTAGACCTCGGGCTGCAAGTGGACTGCACAGAGACTGAGGGAGAGAGGTCCGTCTGCAGCACTGTGCACCCCGAGTGGGGAGGGGTGGAAGAAGCTGTGCGCGGTGCACTCCGCACATACACGCACACACACGCACACACCGTCCCCGGGACATGGAGGGGCTCACACCCCCTTTAAGGCGAGGGAGACTAGCATTGGCGCTCATCTGCAGCCCACAGGCCCGGCTGCCAACTCAGACCTGCAGTGTCACCGTGTTGGTGCCATGACCAAGGGCCCCCCTCCCACCCTCCCGCCCTCCAGTCTGCGTCCTGAATCCTGCAGCGCAGGGAGCGCCACGATACAACACACAACTGAATGCAGCTCAGTGGACACTGATTGCGTGCCTGCTCTTTGGAAGGAGGCCTGGGATTTTCAGCGATTCTCCTGCAGAAAGCTGTTTCTCTTGGAGAAAACGTGCACGCACAGCTGCATTCTCAGACAACGACATAGTATTCGGGTGTAGCAACAGTAACAAAGAGGAGAAAAGATTGCTGTTGCTACAGGCTCCCACGGTCACAGAGAAAATGGGCTGTAGGAAATCAGCCAACAGGATTTCAGCAGGAGGTCCAGAAATCGTCTATCAGAGATTCAGAGACCTGAGGCAACATTTCACCTCATTTATTCAATTGCTCTGGGCAAGTAAAATGATGATTAAAGCCCAGAGCAACCTGGGTCCACACTTTTGACAAGCTTACTGCTAATGGATTGTTTGGGCAGAGCTCTCACTCCAAAAGAAACAGATTACTATTGATTTTAGTTGACATTTCATATAAGTGCATATAATTTTATTTTTGCTTATTTTAGTGAAACTGAAATCAGATTGTGTTGCTCCTCAGGAGGAAATGGAGGCCTCCTGATTTGGCTGCAGCCCGTGGCCTTTGAAAGCCAGCTACAAAGTATCTGTCCAGTCCACAGAGCCTGCAGCAAGCCGCTGGGGAGGATGCGGAGAGCGCCTTCCACCTGAGGAGGCAGTCAGGATTGGCATGGGGGGAGCTTTGCAAATAAGAGCGTAAACAAATCCTCAGGTACTCCCTTTACCCATTTTGGTGCTCCTGCAGCTCAAACATGGGTGAGGCAATGGGCTGACACATCAATCAAGGATTTGCAAAAGATTCTCCACTCGGGATCTGCTTTTAATGCTTTGATAGAGTCATGATCTGGACAACAGATTACAACCACAGATTACAAGTGCATTTAGTCAAGAACTTTGGGGTTCGCCAAATATTCATTGAAGGTTTACTGTTACCCCGCATGCTAGGCCATAGGCAAATAACACTAAATGAGAAACAGACTCTTCCTCAAGGAGTTCACGTCTACACTGAAAGCACAGGCTACTGGGGGGCTCCTAAAGATGGGCTCAGCCGGCCTGGTCACGGCACGGTCCTGAAGGAGGGGCTGACGTGGAGCATCGCGGAGCTGCAGAACAGAGGGGAACTTGGAGGTCACCTAGTTCTAGTCCCGTGAGTCTCCATGCCCAGCCGGGTGTGGATGGCACTGGGAGAGGACCCAGGTTTGCTTCCAGGAAGTACAGTAGATGATTCTCAAGCTGGAGAAGACGGTGGAATTGCACCAGCACTCGAAAAAGCAGAAGACACCTACGGTATGAAGCTGTTTGTGGAGAACAGGAAGCTGAGGTGCCCACATCGGGACCATAGTTTTATGGGGAACAATGTCCTGGCCAAAGCCATTTTCAGCAGCAATCCACTGAGCTCCTGCTACATGCAGTGGGGCAAAAGATGTTTCACAGATCAGAATAAAAATACGTGGCAAGATCTATTCTGCCTGGAAGTGCAAAGACAGTGAGAGGCAAATTCACCTTCCTCCTTAAAGGAAGTTAGTGTGAGCTAGTATAATGGCTCAAAGCTCTATGTACCCCAGAAAAGATCAAGTTCTTAAAGCTAACCCATTCCTGTGGGTGTAGACCTGTTATGGGTGGAACTTGTTGACTAGGTTATTTTAGTTGAGGCTGCCCCAGGTGGGTCTTAATCCTCTTACTGGAGTCCTTTAAAAGAAGCTGAGAGAGAAGGACTCACACGGAAGCTGAGTGAGACAGAAGATAAAAGATAGAAGCATGCAGAAGCTCAGAGAGGAAGCCACCAAAGCCGGAAGCTGGAAGCAACGAAACCCTGGACAGAAGGACCAGCAGACAGCCACGTGCCTTGCCATGTGAGGTGTCCCAGATGCTGGCAGCCTGTCTTCAGGAAGACGGTATCATCCTGTTGATGCCTTGATTTGACATTTTCATGATTCAGAAGTGCAAATTTGTAAATTAATAAATCTCCATTGTAAAAGCCAACCCATATCTGGTATACTGTGTTTCATCAGCTTTAGCAAAGCGAAACAACAAGCATGGGCAAAATTAGAAGGAAAAGGAAGTTAGGACAGAAAGAGATGACCAGGTCATCGTCCGTGATGGAGAGGGTCGAGGAGGAGGGAATATGAAGGATGCAGACTCCACCAAGATGTTATTGTGGAAGCACCGGAGACAATCCCTGCCACACGGACGGCCATGTACACCCCAGACCGAGGAGAGGAGCGCTGAGGTCTTTGAACAAGTCAAGGCCTCAGACCTCCCAGCTGATTTTGTGCGTGTCATCAGCTGCCTTTGGGTATTTTCAGCTCACTTTCCATGGAAGAGCTCCCATTTCATTTAGCATTTATTCTAAACAGAAAATTTTCCCTGGCTTCTTGAAAAGAAGCAAACACTAGCATCATGGAGCATATTGCATTTTCCTTGTAAATGATTTGTAATAAATTAGATACTGTACGGCACTTAGTTCAATATTACCCACACAGGGTGACTCCTCTGGGCAATTACCTTGTTTCCATGGCAACGGCCTCTCTGCCCATCCTTTAGTGTGATACGGGGAGCAGCCATGTGGGTCTGCTCAGTAAAGCAAAGGAAAACAGCGGATTTGAGGAGGGAGATGTGTGCAAGGGGAGTGGAAGTTGGATGCTAACTGGACTAATGAACAAACATCTATTTATGCAATTTATCAACTGGTTCATTAAGCAACTCAAAACAGTCAGTAAGGGCAGAGCAGCAAGGTTGGAGAACAGAAAAGGAAAGCAAATGCTGAGCAGGAAGGCAGGTGGAAAATGGTGCCAGACTCTCTCTCAGGCTCGGCGGCTCCCACTGGCCTTGCAGGAGGCCTCTGAAGACGTGGGGGTCCCGAGTGCAGAGAGCAGGCGCGGCCCAGGAGACCCCTGATTCCACAGAATCCACCCCCCCCCCAACGACCACCCAGAGTCCCAGCTGGAAGAAGGGGCCGCCCAGGAGGCCTGTGACATCCAGAGCAACCAACCACTCTCTCAGCTGTGACACTCAAGGAGCTGCAGGACAAAATAAATCAGAAGAATTGCATTGCAGGTGCAGTGAGGTTTCAAACAACACCGAAGCAGAGGGGGCTTCTGCAGAGCAGAACGTGGAGCCCTCAAGAGGGAGGTGGGGGAGGTGAGGAGAAGGTGCGCCCAGAGTGGCTGCCACTGAGACTCCTGGGGCTGGCTGACAGCACCCTAATAATCCCAGGCATTCCCGGGAACCTGAGCCACAGGGCTGAAGGCGAATTTAATACCTTGGAGAAATACCCTAATTCAATAAAGGTCTTGATTCCACTTAGAGGGACAAACCATTGATGTAGAGTCTCCACTTCAAATGATTACACATCTGAGAAATGTTCTAACTGGAAAGAAAAATAAAGGTTAACCTGAGATAAAAATGGGGGTCAAGATTCAAAAGAGTGGCACATAAAAATATTCAAGGACTATGCCATTGTATACAATTTCTCTGCTTTTAAAATGCTTACCTTTGGAAAAAGTTGAAAGAATTGAACATAATGGTTGAAAAAACCATCTGGAAAATGAAAAGATAAACATGCTTTAGGAAGGACCTTAAAAATAAGATTTTTATCTTGTGGCTGTAATATCAACCACAGTTTCTGCTGATCTCTTTTCTACATAGAGACTTGGGGACAAATGATTTGTATTTCATCGATTCGCTATTTATTTTGCCCTATGAAAATTCATCAAAGCTCTGAAGGAAACTATCTATGAAGGCAATGTTCAGAGAAAAGTTTTGAAAATACTGATTTTCTCCTATTTATAAAAGCATGTATCTTAGCATATTTGGCAACTGAAAACCTTATTGCTTAAGTTAATGCATACTACAAAAAATGAACATATTGGGCAACCTATGTTAATTTTAAATTCCATATATTCAGTGTTTAATATGTAATGTACAATCTAAGAAATCTATACCTCAACTCACTGCTCCAAAAATTCCATGAATTTAGCTGGGTCAGCTAACATGACAACATCCAGCCAACCCCAAATTAATGAATGATTCCAGATACGTCACCAATATCTAGCCTAAGACATGACGCTATCCACAGTAAACATTAAATAAATATTTATTGAATTAATTCATTCATGGTGAACCCCAATAGTCACTTTGTATCAGTTCGCCACTGAGCACCAGACAGTGTGTGACCACGAGCCCGACCCCGGTTCTCCCTGAATTTCCCACCCTTGCGTCAAGGGCCCGTCCTCCCGTGGGTGGTTTAGGAAAGGGCAATGGAACAGGATGGGTGGAAACTCAGCCCCCGGAAAGACACAGGGAAACTAACGGTTGTTAAGCAGCTGTTTTTCATCAGACTCCTTTCTGGGGGACGTCACATACGGTATTTCATTTAATTCTCATGTAAGACTTTGAAACAGATCTTTTCATAATTTTAGATGATATGAGGCCCAGCAAGGTTTCAAAACTTGCCCAGGATGCCGCTGCTCCCCGTCCCTGAGCGGCCGTTCCAGCTCCCGGCAGGAGGGTAAGAGAGGGCTCCGTCCGAGGCTCCGAGTTATCGGTGTGCGTGGGTGTGCTTGGCAGAAAATAACCGCAGCAATCAGCCGAGCAGAGCATCTCGGGGAGCCCCACGCTGGGAACCTGTGGGCACCCGGGCTCTGTGGCCTGGCCTGCAGCCCCTGCTTGTCCTCATCCGGGCCCCTCACTCCCCCATCCCCACCCCCAGCCCCCTGGTCTTCCAGTCCCCCAGGAACCCGGGAAGCAAGCTCCTTCTCCCCCACCCAGGACCCTCTGCCCCCATCTGCTGCCTGGCCCCTATTTTCTCTTCCTAACTGCTGGAAGGAGCCACTCCTGCTCCTGCAGACCTGTTGGGCTATTCCACAGATGCTTGCTCTTTCTTTCAGTGCTCGTTTCGCTCCTTGAAGTTTAGCCACAGCCCAAGACTAAGCTCGGCTCATAGTTGTTGGTCAAAAGATAGCTATGGACCTAATGAAAGAATTAACAAGTGAATGACTTTTGTTTTTCAATTTTAGTCTTGGCATCACCCAATAAACTAAAACTAATGTCCATGGCTATTGTTAATGTCTGATGCCAACTAAAGGATGAATCTGTGGCGTCTATTTAAGGGGCACAGGTGTTCACTCGTGGGAGGCCACCTCAGACGGCTAATGAAAAAAGAACCAGGAACACGCGGAGAAATCAGAATGCCAGGAAACAAGTTGTTCCGAAAGGTAGGTGTCACCGACATCCCTATTCGCTGAGGGACTGGTAAGGAAGGGCCATTGCTATTCGCAAATACTGCCAACCATCAGTCTTGGAGCGTTGAGACAAAGAAATGTCTGTTTCTGTGCTTCTGGGGTTCTCCCCTCCCCATCGGGCTCTCATTCAGTGGAGAACCGGGTCAGGGTGTCTCATTTCCTTTTGGATCCTTGAAACCGTCACCTGTCAATACCTGGCAGCTCTTCACTAAGCAGCAGATTTAATGTTGGGAATGTCAGGGTTGCACCCCATGAATAACAGCTCCCCAATAATGCATGTGCAGAAAACAGGCTTCTAGGAGGAACGTCTGGGTGGGGACAATGGTGGCATTTGGGCCATGGGGTGAAGAGCAATTTTTAGATCTCCTGTCCTTTCCCCATTTGCTCTGGGAAAAATAAAGTAAAATAGCTTTTAAACTAAAAAATAGTAATAAAGCCAGCATGATCCGGGAGCTCAGTGACTGAGAAAATGAGCCCCCTTAAGGCAGTGTCCTCACTGTTGGAGCTGGTAATAGTGTGAGGGAAAGTTCCCGCACCTGCTCCCCTGGTGCAAACCACAGTGTCAGGCACAGCGTCAGAGGGGGCAGTAGAATTACAGTGTAACGTTTAGTGAGCAAGTACTATGTCATCTAAGTGTTCAATCCTCCCCCACTTCTACAAGTGTCTGCATTTTACAATAAGGAGAGTAAGACTAGAAGTGGAGCCATTATATGGGCCCCACATTCATTTCAACTTTAAAAAGCATGCTGTGATACCAGTCTAGACCCTTCTCTTCATTTCTGCAACATTATAAAACGTGTGCCGAGGCCCAGCGCTGTCTCAGCCAGTGCGCGCACGTCGCCGTGTACGGAGCAGTTTCTGCCCACAGACTTCCGCCCACTACGGAGATGGGGAACCCAATGCTGCTCTCGGAGCCAGGGGGGGGGCGAGCTCAGGCTGCAGGAGAGCAGGGTGTGGGGTCCGGCATCCAGCCCAGGGGGAAAGGGGGCTCAGAGGGAGCGTCTTGGAGATGGTGACACAGAGCTGACTCTGCAAAAGGAAGCAGCAAAGGGCTTTTCCCAGGAATCCAGTCACTGGGAGACCTTGGGTGGGCGAGCACTTATGGGGCATCTGGACAACTGCCTGGGCAGGCACTGAGCTGGCACACGGGAGCAACCACGCTGCGAGGAAGGAGTGATGGGAGGAGAGGGGGAGGCCGAGGGCAGCTCGCGGAGGAAGGGTACGTCATGACTGCACGCTGGAAAATCCTTCAGGATATATTGAAGCAAGTGAGAAAGACAGAACGGAGAAGCCAGAAGAGGGGGAGGAGGCTGGGATGTAACGGCCCAGAGGGTAAAGAGCCCGGGCCGGCAGTGGAGGCAGAGGTGCGGTGGAGGGGGAGGATTTGGGAAAACTTTTGGAAATAAAACTTGCCAGACTTGGCGATTGATATGCAGTGAAGATGAGGAATGGAGAAAAGTTGAGGGTAAGCCGCAGAAAGCCATCTGGAAATACTGGGGGGAGAAGGCTGGGGCCCCCGCTTATAGAGGACACAGAGGGCAGGCCCGGCCCTCAGGGAGAAGGCAAAAGGCAGGACATTGAGGTGAGACAGTGAATGTGTTGCTGTCCTTAAAAAGGTGGCACTGAGGACAGATTGGAGTTGGACACCAAGATTTGAGGGTTGTTGGCCTATCAGTAGTGGAAGAAGCCAAGAAGCTTGGCGAGATAGCCCTAGGAGAGAGGGAAAGGGAGAAGGGCGGTGGACAAGGGCCAAGCCATGGGACAGGACATTTCCAGGATGGACCAAGGAAGAGGCCCAACAGAACACACAGGAAAGGGCTGGTCGTGGAAGTGGAGAACAGAAGTTGTGGTGCTTTGGGGGACCAGAGGAAAGAGCTTTCCTACAATTGGGGAGGGGTTGACAACAACGGAGGAGGCGAGTCAATAAAAACAGACAAACACTTCATTCCATCTGGAAATCAGGGCGGATAGTGGGGACAGAGTCAGACGGTGAGTGAGTGGCAGGAAGGACTGGGCATAGCAGATGGGGGCATTTTCTTACATTCTGGTAAGAGGTGGAGAAGGAAGAATAGGGAATTGCTAGACTGGATTCAAGAGTTGAATATACTGATGGGGCGGAGGGTGGAAATAAAGACCTCACCCCAAGACACAGGAGGCAGAGGGGGAGGCCTCCCCCACCCCAAAATGAGAACTCTGGGGGGAGGGGTGGCCTTCCTAGGATTTGAGCCAAGTCTAACCAGCGGGTGACACTTGCCCCACCCTCCATCAGCTCACATCTGCGTCGCACAATCACTAACGAGCAGAGAGCTCAGGCAAAATATTTGGGTGGCGCCATTTGCTCCACGAGCAGCAGCTGACAGAGGCTGTAACGTGACTTAATCCCAGAACACAATGGGGAAGAAATATTAGCTAGAACAGCTTTGACTCCCAACATCTGACAATTAAGCCGAATCCAAAATAGATCCACTGTGAACAGATTGCTCATAGAAAAATAAATACAAATGTCTCATAAACATGTGAAAAAATGGCCAACTACTCATCATCAGAGAAATGCAGATTTAAACACCAGCAAGATACCATTTTTCACTTGGTGGAAAAACATATTCTCATACATAATTGCTCACAGAAGGGTAAATTGATGCGATGCAAGCTATGCAGAGGGCGATTTGGTAATGTTTATCTAATGTAGGATGCTTTCCACATTCAAAATGTTCATGGACTTCAAATCAGCAATTCCACTCCTGGGAATATATCCCACAGGCAACTAGTACTTCTGAGATATGACACATGTAGAAAATTTTGTCTTTAACAGCAAAAGATTGTAAATGACCTAAGTGACCACCATCAGTTTGAGAGTGATGAAAGAAATGATGCCTCAAGCTTACCAAGGAAGATTATATGGCCATCAGAAATGATGAGACAGCTCCATATGTGCTGGTGTGCTTGCGAAAAATGTGGAGATGCTTTTGCTTGTTTTGCAGCTTATCTCTAGGTAATAAAACATTGAAAACACAGATTACCTTCTGAAAGTGGACTTGGTATTGAAGAAAATGGAGTTCTCAATATATACCCTTTTTTAACCTTTTGAATTTTGATCTTGTACATATATTAACCATTTGAAAATGAATGTAAACTTTTTAAATTAAAATAATTACATAAATAATAAAAGTCTGCCTGTTTTGATGGGTGCCATCATCAGCAGTTAGGGATGGTGGTTGAAGGGAGAGAAAACAGGAGTTGAAAAGGAGAAATCAAAGGCCAGTGGGAAGATTTAATGATCCACCCAAGTTTGGGGGCCGGAAGTTTGGGTGTTGGAGTCACTCTGCATGTTTAGGTGTGGCCTTTGTTTTCCAGCAAAATTCAGGAATCCTCCGTCAAGAATGAAAAAGGTGGATTTTCAGCATTAATACAGGATTGGAATTATGAGGGTCAGAAGCTGTAGAAGGATTAAATGCCAATAAATTAAGAATAGAAACATGAGAACAGCTCAGATAATCAAGTCTGGGGTCTCGGTTGAGCAGACAGACAGTCCCGAGGAACAGACGGAATGAGAGGAAATGGCGGCCTCAGCAGCCCAGAGGCCTCCAGGCTTCCAGGGGGCAGCCCAGGGGGTGGAATGGAGGGCAGTTAAAGATGCCTGAAGCAGTTTCCAAGTGATGACATGGTCCAGGTTGAGAGGAGCTGATGGACAAAGATGTAAACATTACCTGAGGCAAGGGGACCAGGAAATGTGTGCTGTCATCATGGGAGGCTTTATCCACATGGAAGTGGAAAACATCTGGGACTGCTGACAGAAGGTGAGGAGGAGAGCCAGACCATGAACTGGGACCCAATGTTTTCTTGACCAAGAAGAAGGGGCTGATCTTGAGGGTGGCCTCTGATGGAGTGGAGGTGGGGGAGAGAGTTGTCAATCTGACGCCGAGTCCCCACAGGCCCCAGAAGAGCCAGCTCCGGCCACTTCTGACCTCGATCCCACCAGTCCCTGCCAGGGTCACTGCCTGGACCTCACGGGCTCCGTGCTGGTCGTTGGACACTCCAGGCCAGTTCCACCTCGATCGTGGCACCGCAGGACCCTCAGCCTGGAGAGCGCTGCCCTGGTAGCCGCAAGTGTCCCCTGGGTCTCTGATCGACGGGTGGTGTGTCAGTTTGAATATATTGTGTCCCCCAAACACCATTATCTTTGATGTAATCTTGTGTGGGCAGACTTTATCAGTGTTGATTAGATTGTAATTCTTTGAGTGTTTCTTTGGAATGTGCCCCACCCAGCTGTGGGTGATGACTCTGGGTAATTTCCATGGAGTGTTGCTCCGCCCATTCAGGGTGGGTCTAAGTTGATCAGTGGAGCATATAAATGAGCTGACATAACAGAAGGAACTCAGTGCAGCTGTGAGTGATGTTTTGAAGAGGAGCTACAGCCAAGAGGGACACTTTGAAGAAAGCACAGGAGCTGCAGATGAGAGACAGTTTGAAGATGGCCGTTGAAAACAGACTCTTGCTCCAGAGAAGCTAAGAGAGGACAAACACCCCAAGTGCATCTAAGAGTAACATTTTTGAGGAACTGCAGCCTAGAGAGGAACGTCCTGGGAGAAAACCATTTTGAAACCAGAACTTTGGAGCAGAAGCCAGCCACGTGCCTTCCCAGCTAACAGAGGTTTTCCGGACACCACTGGCCATCCTCCAGTGAAGGTGCCCGATTGCTGATGTGTTACCTTGGACACTTTATGGCCTTAAGACTATAACTGTGTAACCAAATAAACCCCTTTTATAAAAGCCAATCCATGCATTCTGGCAGCATTAGCAAACCAGAACACCATATGTAAAACAGCAAATTTCTCTCTTCCTGCTTCCCATCTTATACAAGTCTTTAAGAGATATAGAGCTGAATTAGGCAGAACCAAGGGTCAAGGAGTTTTCAGTTTACATATTGAAGCTAAACAATTCTGATTTTTAAGATTGACATAATGTTTAAAAACCATGATGATAGATCAAGGAAATGGACTTGTAACATCATCTCTACTTTGAAGCCAAAATAACTGTTCCATTTAAACACATTCAAAACTTTTGATCATCATTCCCTATTTAATAGTTTTATTTTTTATGCTTTCTAAAACTGGTTAGACTCAGAGAACTACAGAAAAAACAAATTGGCTCCAGATTCCCTTTTTGTCTTCAGTACGATAGTGACATGGTTGAATAAAAGAGCCCTGAATCTGAGATCACTGTGTCGCTAAAGGAAACGCCCGTCCTCCAGTCCTGACTTCTGTGTTAAATGGTGAATTGTCACCAGGTGCAGTGGGGGCGGCTTCTACGTTGTCAGAAACACTCGTGCCACTGATGCTGCACTCTGTCACCCACAGGCTACAGACACCAAGAAGGGGCAGCCTCCCGGGGAGACTTAGGGGGTTTCTTTGAGAAGGGAGGGGCAGGGGCTGCACTGGGGCCAGCCTGGAGGGCCCCCTGGCAGGCATCTCTCTAGTTTTCATGACAAGGCCTCACTTTGAGAAAGAGTTGGCCTGGGTCCTGCTGCCAAGCACAGGGCAGCTGTGGGAAAGGGGCTGCCCTAGCAGGAAGTGCCCAGCAGAACATCACGGAACATCACACAACAACACAGATCATCACAGAACATCACAGATCATCACAGAACTTCATGGAACTTCACAGAATATCACAGAACTTCACAGAACTTCATAGAAATTTACAGGTCAACACGGAACATCATGGAACTTCACAGAACTTCACAGAACACCATGGAACGTCACAAAACATCATGGAACATCACAGAACCTCACAGACTATCACAACCACCATGGAACTTCATGGAACATCATAGAACTTCACAGAATACCACAGGACTTCATGGAACTTCACAGAACATCACGGAATTTCACAGATCATTATAGAGCATCACAGAACATCACAAATTCACAGAACTTCAGAGATCATGGAATATCATAGAACATTATGGAACATCACAGAACTTCACAGATCACCACAGAACATCACAGAACTTCACAGAACATCACACAACATCATAGGCACATCACGGACCGTCACTCTGATGAACAAGCTCTAGGGTGCTCGGTTTTTCTCAGGAAGGAAGAACCAAGATTTCCTTCTATCAGTCTTCTGCATATCATGAAGGACAGCAGAGAAGTCCAGAGCGCTGGCCCCAGCAGAGGCACTGGAAGTTGAGGCCTGTGTTTAACCAGGCCTTCCAGGGGATTCTGACACAAGCTGAAGTTTGGGAGCCCTGGCTTCTCCCTAGATTTTCTGAGCTCCAGTCTCTAGGGTCACAGTTGGAGAATCAGCATTTCTAATGAGTGATTCTTTTGACTCAATAACCACATCCTAGGAATTTTGCTTTATTTTAATTAGCAATTAGATGATTAGTTTCAGTGGAAGTTGCTGTTGATTTTATTTATTTTATAAACCCAATGAGACAATAACCAAGGACGTCATAATGGTTAACTGGGAACTTAGGAACCTTCAGTCCTAAAAGAATGATGCACCACTCATGAAGGAAATTCAGTGGAGGAGCTCCCAGGTTGGAAAGGGGATTTCCCCAAATTAACCGGTGTTGGGGGCCTCTTTACTAGCACATGTGGGCGAGCAGGAAAGGCATGGTGTACTGGCTTGGCATGTCTTTAGAATTTGACTATTAAAAAAGATAAGGCCCATGGGTCAATTCAGCCTGCAGATTGTGGTTTCTTTTGTTTGGGGCCATTAAAGTGTGCCTTATAAATAGGAAACTACCCCATAAAATCTCAATTGCCGGCATTGCTTGAAACATGAAAACCACTGGACGCTTTGGCATAAATTCCTACCTGGGCACTGCAGTGGGTTGGACCATGTCCTCCAAAGTGGCTCAACCCCATGCCCAGTACCTGTGCCATGACCTCATTTGGAAAGTCAGTCTTTGCAGATGTAATCAAGCTAAGATGAACTCACAGTGGATCATGATGGGCCCTGTATCCCACGGCCGGTGTCCTCACAGGAGAAAGGAGAGGAGATCTGGAGAGAGACCCAGGGGAGACACCCCTGGGGAAGCCGTGTGGCGATGCAGCTGGGGGATGCGCCCACCAGCCAAGGCCACTTGGGGCCACAGGAGCTGGAGCGGCAGGGAGGCTCCTCCCCAGAGGCTGCGGGGCGAACGCGGCCCAGCTTGCTCCTCGGTTGCAGACTGCTGGCTCCAGAGCTGAGAGGAACATGTTTCTGTTGCTCTGTGGTCCTCATAGCAGCCGGGAGCTGAGACCTGCCTGCAACTCCGCTGAGCTCTGCACGGTCACCACCATCTCGGCCACTCGCTGTATGAGTCTGGCCCCTTCTTGGTCTTGTGTTGAGACTTTGTGGTGCCTGCTCTACCTGCTCATCTCCAACGGAAGGAAGCATCTGGGGACGCGAGGTCCCGCGGGGTGAGAGGAGGGACGGGCAGGTGTTGGCATCACTGAAGACAGAAGGGGCTGCACTCCTCCCTCGCTGCTGCTGCCCCAGGCTCGATGCTGAGTCTCCCCCACCTCCTTGGCCAGGGCAGGAGGGCTTCCTCACCTTCCGTTTGAGAGCTCTTCACACACCAACTTTGTTTCTACCATTCTGCTTAGGATTTCAGTGCATTTTGTAAAGTTGCATTTGTTTCCCAAAATAATAAGTATTTTATTAGAAACATTGATCCTGTTTTACAGCTGGATCAAAGCACTCAGTTCATCTGGGGTTCGTTCAATTATGAGAGTGGCCATTTTTAACCAAGCCTATAGTAAGACAACAAGTTATGGCCAGTCCACTTAGCAACATTTCCCTACATACCTGACAGATGTATTATACTGCTTATACCATTACTGCACTATGCCTAAGGCATCAGTAGCTAACCTTAGGAACTGATCTGCCCCCACTACAAATCATTTCCCCCACCCTAAACACTTCTGCCATTCCCTAAGCACATTAATTAAACAAGTTCACGTGGCATCTGCCATTTTCCCCTGATTCTGCTCCAGTGCACTGTTTATTGCTTTATATTTATTTCATTAGGAATCTAGGAATGAGGGGATTTAAATTCATAGGCTCCAGAGAGAATTAGAGATTCAGGAATAATTGTTGTTCCTGAGGATTTAGGTAGATAGAAAGGTATCATGCCCCTTCTCACTGCTGACTTTTACATTTTTGTGCCAAACTGGACATTACTTCCCCAGTGCTGCGCAAGGGAGCTCCTTTTGCCAAAATAGAAGAATGTTGTAGAGCAAGTGGAGCCCACGGCCCCAAACCATCCCCAGCCATGCGGGTGACGGCCCCACTCAGCGGCCCTCGCCACTCCACCGCCTTCACCACCACTTCATCATCCCGTGAGGTGCTCCCACGAGGACAGAAGTTGCCAACGACTTTATCGTTCATTAGGAGGTTCCCCAACATCCCGTCTAAACTGATTTTAAACTATTTGGCCTCTCAATTTATAGCACTGCCCTAGGTTCCGAGGCTGCTCTCATAAAGTACCACAGATCAGGTGGCTAAAACCCCAGACTTCATCACTCTGGGAGCTGGGACGCCCAGAGTCGAGGTGTTGGCGGAGCCCCCTCCACCTGAAACCTGCCGGCAGGAGCCTTCCTGGGCTCCGCGGCTCCCGGGGGCTGAGCATCCTTGGTGCCCTGCGGCCTGCCCGCAGCCTTCCAATTTCCACTTCCATCTTCATTGGCCCTTCCCCAAGATCTGCTTTGGCACCCGCGTCCCGTCTCCTTACAGGGACACGCGTCCCATGGGACTCGGGCTCCTCCCACCCCAGTTCGCCTCGTCTTCACTGACCTCGCCTGCAGAGACCCGTTTCTGAAAAGCATTTCCATTGAGGGCACTGAGGGTTGGGATCGGATCACGTCTTTTAGGGGGGACACTATGCAACCCGTAACCAGCATCACATGGTGGTTTATTCTTCATGAATCTTAGAGCCCTCTCCTCAAAGCCCCTGCTTTGCTGTGCCCACCAATCTGCAGCTATTACACAGAGGGTCCCACCCAGTCCTAAGGCTCACCCCAGACCCCACAGCCTCACACATATCCCGACTTTGCCCGCCCCTCCTTGGTTTGCCACAACAAACCCACCTGTTTATCATCAGGTTGCTTGGATGGTATTTTCAGTGAGCCGGGGTCACCGGTCAAAAGACCAGGCCTGTAAGTGACTTAGCTGGTGTTTCACCCCCCAGATCTTTTCAAAGCTCGCCCTTCCCTACGGTTCCTTACCCCATTCCATTCCATTTGCCCTGCCCAGAGAGGCAGCTGCTCGGCACCGACTCCAACATCGAGGCTTCCTGTGCCGGACTGCTGTCCCCTTTCAGGTAGCTTTTAGGAAAGTTCCCTCAGCTTTTAACTTCCACAGGAAGAGGGATTTGCTTAGTTGGTGTCCTAGTTTGCCAGAGCTGCTATGACAAACAGCACCACCTGCTTGGCTTAAACAACAGGGACTGACTAGCTCATAACTTGTCCCCACGGAGGGCTCGGCAGGCTCGGCAGGCTCGTGCTTTCTCTGTAGCCGTAGGTTTCCACAGGTGGCTGCCGGTGGTCCACGACTCGGTCTCTTTCCCGTCATGTGGCCGTCCCCCTCTGTACCTGCTTCCTACCCCAGGGTCCACTGTCTGTAAGAACTGCAGCCCTGTTGGATCAAGGACCCCTGCTTCAGGCTGACCTCACCTGGATGGGAAGATTCCACTTACAAATGATTCCACACCTGCGGGGCCAGGTTAGGACTTGAACGTGTCTTTGTGGGGAAAGTTATTCAACCTACCCAGAGCAAATCTAACTGTGGTCTCATCACACAAATACCTTAACCACACATCACTCACTGCTTTATTTCCAGGATGTAAATTGCAAACCAAATTACAAAATGCAACTCTCATCCCGGGACCCTTGACAGAATCCAATCTTGTGATGTGCTTAGTAGCTGAACCCCAAAAGCAACTCACTACAGGGGGAGCAAGCCACCCCACAGCTGTTGCTATACAAACGTGAGCTCTAAGAACTTCGCTTTCAAGATGAATATAAGCATCTCACGCCTGGCTTTCCTGGGTGTGTGCACGGGGAACAGCCAGTTCAGTGCCTCCCTCTTGGAGCCCACTGCCCGGGGATTGAGCAGCCATTGCACAATTATTTGCAAAATCAATACTTGCTTTGCAATAGTACAACGTTCTGTGAAGGAGAACTGCAAAAGGCTGTGAGAGCACCTGACAAGAGAACCCGCCAACTCGGGGACTTGGAGAAGCTTGTTCTAAGCCAGTGACTTTAAACTGAGACTTGAAATTATTTGTTCTTCTCTGGCTTCACTAGGAAATCTCTCCTGTGATGGCAGTTTGGGAAGAGTGAAACCTTAGAAAGATAAATGTCATCTTTTGTTTGGTTTGGTTGAGATATGTGAGATGGTGAAAATGTACAGAGTATCTCAGAAAAAAAGAAAGATTTGAGCGGCTGTAAGTTCCCAGGTGAGCTGCCATGCCCCAGCCTCAATGGAACCTGCCCAGATAGAGCCACCCAGCACCCCCTTTTCTTGTTTGTCAGTATGGATAGTCATTCGTGCATGAGGGACATATTGAAATAATCCTCAAACTTCAGGCCAAAGATTGCCATTCTGTCTCCTCAAGTATTATAAAATTAAGTTTCGAAACTAAATCACCACTAGTAATCCCTTCTAATTTTCATTTATCTGAAAAATATTCAATTCAGTTCAGTGTGTAATATTTTCACAAACTGCTTTTCTCCTACTTATGTTGGACAGAAGATTTCACAAAATGACAGAGCAGCCCTGGAGCCTCCGGGAGAAGTTAGATGGATTGTATCAAATCTGTTTAGAAAGCATAAATGAGAAATTCATGAATATAAATTAGGGCCCTATTTTTTCTAGTGTCACAAATGATCAATCAGTTCCCTGGCAAGTGCCAGTGATATGAACAGTAAAATATCTCCCCATCTCTGTGCAGAGTAGAGGGTCTGATGTGGTAAAGGAAAGCGGTATCTGGGAATGAAAAGGGAAGCGCCCATTTCAGAATAAAGATGAGGGCAGCAGAGGGGCCTTCACACTGCGATCCCCTCCCCACCGTGGGGTTGGCTCTGCTTCTGTTCTCACCTGGCTCCGGGAATGCAGATTTCACACACACTCCAAAAGCAAAACGTTAAAATACTGTGTCTTCTCAGTCAGTCTTATAACCGTCACCACCGGCTTCCAGCAACGGAGAAGACAGGGAGGGAGGGAAATGGGGAGGGGGCAGGTGAGAGACCTTGACTCCTTTGCAAAAGGCTGCTCCATTCTATTGTAAAAACACAAGTTGCCCAAACTTACATTTCAGTGGAGCTGCTTCCCATCTGATGACAGTAAGGAAGTTACAAGCATATTCTACAGCAATTGGTGAATAAGTAGCACATCACCCTGCAAATCTCAGGCCTTTCAAAGCCACACGACAGGAGGAAAGCACTTGGTCCTTAAGGGAGAAAAAGGGAGGAACGGAGGCTGCGGGTTGTGTGCTATATGGGTTTATTTTCTGCCGCGTTTGAATAGCGGACCTCATCGTGTTATCAAATCACTTCTCCGTGTGTGTGTTTGTGTGCATGCACTTCCATGCATTTTTTTTTAGTAACATTTATACAACCTAGAATTTATTCTTTTAGCCGCGTTCAAATGCACAGTTTGTCAGGTTCACAATGCTGTGCTGCCATCACCACGATCCATTCCCCAAACAGACGGGTTCCTGCCCCTCCTGGCTCCCCCGTGTCCTTTCCCGTGGGCTCCGGGGTCAGCGCAGCGGGCGGAAGGCGAGTCACACCCCGTCCATACTCAGCCGCCCGGAATGACGGCCCCCGTGGAAGGCTTTCTCCGTAGCCGCAGGAGGACGGGACCTGGGGGTCCTCACGCCCCACAGGTGGATGAAGCTGCGGAGAGCTCTCCGCGCAGCGGGGCTGTGTGTGCGCTGCGAGAAACGCAAAATGGAGCGGCCGCCGCCCCGCGCCCTGCGGGAGAGGAGCCCTCGCCGAGAGGAGCGCGTCCAGGAGACGGAAGCAGGTGGCCTCGGGGACTGCAGGGCCGCGGGGTTTCCGAGAGCAGGGGGCACACCTGGGGAGCCGGTGACAGGCGACACCCGGTGGTAAGGCTCCTCTTGGCCGGTAGCGACGCCGCGCGCGGTGCTCCGCCGCCCCCACCCTGTGGGACCCTCCTGGGCAGCGTGGGGCCTGGGCGGGGGCCAGCCGGAACGCGGCTCCTGTGCTTCCCCCTTCCCCCAGGGGTCCCCTGCTGCTTCCTGGATGGGAGCCGCCGATTGAGGAATCGATCAATAAGGCCGCGCGATCCTCAAGTCCTTCATCAGCACAGAGGCAATCCCTGCGGGCAGCAACGTGCCGCTCTGCCTAACCGCGCTCTTGGGTTGCTTTCTTTGATTTCCAGTTAAGGAGCAAGATAATCTCCCTGTCAGATGTATTACCTTTCAAAGTCTGAATAACATTTTGCACACGAATGCTAATGAAGCCGTGTATCTGAAGGAAACATTAAATCTGACTTAGAGAAATTAACAGAGACAATTTCAAAATGCCAAGATAATCCCTTAATCTCTCCCTCACTGCTGCAATAGATTAAAATGAGAGCCGTTAAAAATTATCAAGTGTCCCCGGTACTTCTCAGGGAGAGCCCAGCCCTCGGCTCCTCCAGGATCTCAGCCTGGACAGCCTGGCTGCACATTTTGCACATTTTCATCTTCGTTGGATTTTCTCTGGCTCTTGAGGTGTGCTTGGTGCTAGAAGGATGGAGATGTCATTTTCCAACAATGCGTAAAACGTGCCGAGCCTCACTCACCCTGCCCTGAGCTCTGGAGAGCGCCGGGGGGAAGCTCATCACCTTCTCTCACTTTTCCCCTTAAGATCCTACAAGTGATTCTCACCACAGAAAATGGATTTGATTTGGTCAGGGTCAGTGTCAGGGTCAGGGGGTTAGGGGGTTAGGGGGTTAGGGTCAGGGTCAGGGTCAGGGGGTTAGGGGCTTAGG
>PVKY010001404.1:0-32250 GCA_004027775.1 Bradypus variegatus
AATAAGGAACTAAATATGAACAAGAGTCTACACAAGTCTGAGCAGAAAGCGAAGGACACCAAGAGACGGCCAAGCCTTCTCATGGGAATCGCAGAAGCGAAGCAACTGAGCTGTAGTGACTGCGGGCACAGCAGTCAGATCCCCTTTTGATCCACATGGGAAGAGAAAGCTAAGGACAGTGTGCAGTGGAAAGGGAACCCCAACAGACAAATCTTCACCCTGGGCATCAAACACAAAATCAGATCTGCCAGTGAACCAAGGCAAAGATGACCAGCTTGGAGGTGGGCAGACAAGCCGTCTTGCGCAGAGAAGCAAGTACCTAGGCTCACTGGAACCAGTTTTGGCCACTGTTACTCACATCCTCATGTACCAGTTTCTGGACCAATCTACCACCACCCAAGACCTTCCTGGGTGGGAAGAGCACTGGGGGAGCGGAGGCAGGCGCACACGGTGGCTGAGCCCGGGAAGGCAGTGCCCGTGGCCATGTGACGAAGGCCTGACCCGCGCATCCCATTCCCCGGGCAGCGGCTCTCCAGTGCCGGTGCCCGCTTGGCACTGCAGCACATCTGGGTGGCAGAGGCCGAGCTGGGCAAACTAACTGAATGCACTTTCGATTTCCTTTCTCTCCCTAATGGTAACCGATGGATCGGTTTTTGTTTGTTTATTTGTTTAGCAGCCACTTGTCAGTTAAAAGGGAAAGTGGAAAAACCCAGAAAAATCCTGGGATGAAGTGTGGGTCGGCAGTGCCACAAAGTCCGTCCGCAAAGAGAGGGCTAGGGGCCCGGACGGCGCTTCCCGCGGGGAACGTGCCGGCTCGCCTGTCAGACGGGCTGTCCGCGGAGACCCCCGTAAGGCCTGCGTGTGGGTGGGGGCGAGTGGGGTTCCCCGAGCTCGCCCCGATGTCTCTGGGGGTGTCAGCGCGAAGACAGGGGAGAACGTGGATGGACGTGACCCGCAAACAGGGCAGAGGAAGGGGTGCCAGGGGCGCAGGGCCCGAGGCAATGGGCCCTCCGGGGCGGGGCGGGAGGCGGAGCTCCGGGCCTGGGGCCTCGCGCCGGCGCGGGCGAGGGAGCCGCGATCGGCCGCAGAGGGGCCGCGGTCCCGCACAGTGTGCGGGGAAGGTGCGCGGAGGGCGGCCCTGTGCCAAGACGGGGCCCCTCCGGCCTTGGCGGAGCGTCTCCGGGAAGGCGGGCCCCGCCAGGGCGCCGCGGGAGGCGAGGGGGCAGCAGGAGGCGCGTCCCCCCACCAGCCTGGGCCGGGAGCCAGCAGCACCCCTGTTCCTCCAGGCCCCGAGGCGCTGAGGGTGCCGGTTCTCTCGGCTGGCCCGGATCAGCGGCCCCGGCGACGCCAGGTCCCGGCGCGGCCCGGTCGTCCCGCCTCGAGCCGCCGTTCCTCAGCCCCTCCTCGCCCCTTCCGCGAGCGGGCGCGCTCCGCTCAGGTCTGCGGGCGCCTCGGGGAACCCTGCCGCCCGGAGGCACAGGCCCGCGCTGCCGGCCCCGGAGTCCCCGCCGCAGTCGCCCCGGCCGAGGAGCAGCGCGTCTCCGCTTCCGACGCCGCGACCCGGGTGCTCCCCGGCCGCCGCCCCGAGGCCCCCGCTGTCCGCCCTTGGAGCGCCGGGCCACCCTGACCCCGGGGCCGCCGCGGGCCCCGTCCCCCTCTTGCGGCGCGCCGCGTCCGAGGCGGCAGGGCAGATTCGGCGCCCAGCGCGGGCGTCGGGCGAGGGCGGACAATGGCCTCTCCCCGCAGCCGCCCCCAGCCGCCCGGCCTACCGGACACGGTGCTGGCCATGGTGCTGGCGGCGCGGCGGCGTAGGCCGGAGGGGCGCGGGCTGCGGCTGGAGCTGCAGGCGACAAATGCTGCAGTGCCGGGGAGGGGAGGCGGGCGCGGCGAGGGGCGGAGGGAGGGAGGCGACGCGGCGCGACGCGGCGGGGGCTGCAGCCTTCGGAGTGGCGGAGGGGGAGGAGGAGGGGGAAGGAGGAGGAGGAAGGAGGAGGGGGAAGGAGGCTCGGGCGCAGAGGGTCCCGCTTGGGATGCAGGGCGCTGACCACTCAAGATGTGGAACGCCACCGCCCCACACTCATGCTGTGGTCCAGCAGCCCCCCAACTTGGCACTGTGGAGGGCTGGTGGAGAGAACCCTCATTCCCCAGGGTGGGTGCCACTGGGCCAGGCGGGTACAGAGGTTCCTGCCATCAGGGAGCAGGCCGGGGTGGGGGAGGGGGCATTGCCTCTGGGTGCAGGAGGAGGGATTCAGAGGCCGAGTGGAGGGAGGTGGAAAGGGCCAGAGATCAAGGCCTTTGGAAGGAGGAGGGCTCCAGCACCAGCTTGCTCTGTGCCAGGGCCTGCTTCTGACCTCCCAGGGCCGCCATTTCTCCGGTGTAGGGTGAGGCCGCGGTGGGAGGACATGTGCCGGGGCTGAGCGTGTGCCTGCACACAGGGGCCTCAGCCAGCCATGGCTGTCCTGCTGCCTCTTGTCTCTGGGTGCAGGAAGCCTGTTGACATCTTCCTGGGAGGAGCCTGGAAAAGAGGGCCATCCTGTCCTGGGGTGACCACCTTCCATGCTCTTGGGGATGGGAATCAGACAGGTGGGGTGTTTCTCTTGTCTTAGAGATGGGGCCCCTGAGGCAGAGGGAACTGCTTGCACCACAAACAAGTCATAGGCTGCTCTAGTTTGCTGATGCTGCTGGGATGCAAAACACGAGAGATGGACTGGCTTTTATAAAAAAAAAAGGGGGGGTTATTTGGTTACACAGTTACAGTCTTAAGGCCATAAAGTGTCCAAGGTAACACATCAGCAATCGGGTACCTTCACTGGAGGATGGCCAATGGTGTCCGGAAAACCTGTTAGCTGGGAAGGCACGTGGCTGGCGTCTGCTCCAAAGTTCCGGTTTCAAAATGGCTTTCTCCCAGGACGTTCCTCTCTAGGCTGCAGTTGCTAAAAATGTCACTCTTAGTTACACTTGGGATATTTGTCCTTTCTTAGCATCTCTGGAGCAAGAGTCTGCTTTCAACGGCCGTCTTCAAACTGTCTCTCATCTGCAGCTCCTGTGCTTTCCTCAGTGTCCCTCTTGGCTGTAGCTCCTCTTCAACATGTCACTCACAGATGCACTGAGTTCCCTCTGTCCGTTAGCTCATTTATATGGCTCCAGTGCCTCAATTTAGACCCACCCTGAATGGGTGGAGTAACACCTCCATGGAAATTATCCAATCAGAGTAATCACCCACAGCTGGGTGGGGCACCTCTCCAAAGAAACACTCAAAGAATTACAGTCTAATCAACACTGATAATGTCTGCCCATACAAGATTACATCAAAGATAATAGCGTTTGGGGGACAGAATACACTCAAACTGGCACATAGGGCCAAGAATGAAACTCAGGGAAGCCCGTGGGAGGTTGGCTCAGAAAGGCCAAGGGCCAGGGAGCAGGCTCCGGAGCAGAGATCAGTCTGGAGCAGGCCCTGCAGGGGGATATCAGGAGCATGCTGTGGGCAGCTGAATTCTAAGGTGGCCCCATGTTGTCATGTGGCACAGTGGACCTTAAAACAGGGAGATAATCCGAGGTTTCTGACTAACCACATGAGCCTTTTAAAGCAAAGACCTTTCTCCAGCCGGTCACAGGAGAGAGTCGAAGCATGGGAGCAAGTCCATGTAAGGAAGAATGGAGGAGGCCACATGGCCAGCACTTGAGAATGGCCTCCAGGAGCGGAGAATGGCTCCTGGCTGACAGCCAGAAAGACAAGTGGGACCTCGGTCATACAACTGCAAGGATCTGAGTTTTGCTGGCAGCAAGAGTGAGCTTGGTGGTGGATTCTCCCCCAGAGCCTCCAGATGAGAATTCAGCCCAGCCGACACCCTGATTTCAGCCTTGTGAGAGAGCCCAAGCAACCCTTGCTGACTCCCGACCTTCAGAACTGTGGGCTGACAGTTGGGTATTGCCTCAAGCTGCTAAGTTTGCGATAATTTGTTATGCAGCTACAACACATGTGTTGACTCCTGCCCCCCCCATCTCAACCTTGGAAACTTGGCCCTGGGGGAGAGTCTGAAGGCAGGACACACATCTCTCCACCATGCGGCGCTTATCGCAGGGAAGCGACCCGTGTCCTTTGGAGAGGGCTGTCAGTCTCTGCGGTGCCTCAGGGACTGTCTCAGCACCAGGAGCTCAGACTGGGATCGTGACACCTCCAGAATCGTCTGTGTGGACCTGTGGTGGGAACCTCCTGTGACCACGGGCACATCCTCTCAGAGTCCCGGCTTCCTCATCTGGACCATGCGGAAGCCCAAGCACAGTGCCTGGTGTATGGTGGCTGCACGCAGTAGGTGTACACTGAATGTTTGCCCAAGACAGAGCCAGGTCTTGGAGCAGATTCTGATTTCTCACCAAGGTCAACTGCAGGAAATTTGTGAGCAGCTGTTCAAAGATGTTTTCCAGGAATGACCCTTTGTAGGTCAGACCTCCGCCTTAGCTCCCGAAACCAAGCCTGGCCCCTCCCAGGAGGAGCCTGCACTCGGCAGGCAGGTCACACGGTCATTTAGTCATCGAGCACCCACTATGTGCTGGGCTGGGAAGACATCCGCAACCCCCAATGTCACCTCTTTGAGAGGCTCCCTGTGACCTACCACTCCACACAGCACCTGCCTCTCCTCACTCACTTCCCTCATCCTCACCATTGTTCACGCTAGCACCTGTGGCCCCAAATGTGTTGTGCATCTGGGGGCTGCCCCCAGCATGGCCAGCAAGGTGCTCCCCGCCCTCTGGTTCTGCCACACTCACCTAGGTCAGATGCAATGAAGCATGAAGGGGGACCGGACTTCCCGCAGGGCAGCCGGAGCCTCAGGGGTGGCCCTGGAGGCCTGGCCAGGGTGGGAGGTAGCAGTCCTGACAGTTCCCGGCCAGGCCAGACTCACAGGGCAATGGGCAGAAAGTAGACACCAGAGCCCGCCACAGCCTTTGTCCTGTGGCCTGCTGAGCAAAGCTGGCTCTGGTCTGCCTCGGCTGTCCCTTTACCTCATCTCTCAGGTTTAGGTTCAGTAAAATGGCGTTTATGCGTGTAATTTGTAGGAGGCTGCAGGATGCCTTGGGGTCCCCATCGGTGAAGTGGGGCCAGAGGAGCCTCACTGTGTGACTGGAGCGGCTCACACATCTACTCAGGGTCTTGGGATCCTCAGCTGTGGGTTCCACCCCAAGAGGTGGCCTCCCCTTCCATAGACTTCTGGGGGGATGGAAGCAGCTGTTCTTGGGAGAGGGGGAGCTGAGGTGAAGGGTTGGAGCCCTGGCTCCTCGAGTTGCTACCTGCTGGCTTTGGAAGACTCACTAACTGCTCTGTGCTTGTTTCCTCACCTGTGAAATGCCAATAAGGAGAGAGGTTTTTAGGAGGATGAGTGAGCTGGCTCCTGGTGCCTGGTGAGCACTGGGGAAGTGCATGAAGCGGGGTCCCCTTACCTTCTCCAAGCTCCCTTCACCAGAGCAGGCTGGGTGGGGGGCGGAGAGGGGATGCCAGGGCTTCCCCAAGCATGATCACACACGTGGCATAAACGTGGAACCAGGAGAAAAGTCTCTGGACACCTGGGAGCTCCCAGCGCACCCAGCGCTTTCAGCTGCCTGGGAGCTGTCGCTGCGGCATCCATCTCCTGGTGTCTTTTGGGGCACGCTGCGGTGATGTGAGACAAACATCTTTGAGCTGGCACAGAGCAGAACCCAACAGTGCAGACCCCTGTCCCAGGGTGGGGGTGTCCCTCCTTCTGACTGTCAGCTCCAGGCCCGAGCTGAGGCTCTCGGGAGCCAGGTTACGGCAACGGGCAGCCTGAATGGCGCTCCATGGCAAGGGACGCTTGGGCCTTAAGATGCCCTGGGTGTTGTGAGCGAGGCGGAAGAACCGGGGTGGTGGTGGGACGAGGCCGCGGTGGGAGGAGCCGTCGAGCGAGGAGCCCGCCGGGAGCGCAACCTTCTGCGGCCGCGCCGGGGCGCACCCGTCGCCCGCAGCGGGGCCGGAACTCTCGGCCCGAGGGACGGTTTCCGCCGAGAGGCGGCGCCGCGGACCGGAAGCGGAGGCGGAAGTGCGGCGCGTCGGGGCGGCTGCGCGTTTCAGCCCGCGAAGTCCGAAGCGGCCGGCGGCGGAGGCGCTGCTGGCGCCGGCCCGAGGCGGGTGAGTTCCCGGGGATTCGGCCCCGGAGCGCTCTCCGCGGGGCAGGGAGGCGCGGGTTCCCCGGGGCGGGGCCTTGGGCCGGCTGTCACCCTGCTCCAGGCCCGCCCGGCGCGCGTCTCCTGCCCAGGGTTCGGGCGCGTGGGCTGTCATGCCCAGTTTCCAGACGAGCCCGAGCCTAGGGACGTTGAGCGCCGTGTCCAGGGTCACGCAGGTTTGAACCCCGGGTCAGAGCAAAGACACACGCGCCTTTTCTGCGCCTGGTGGGGATGGGGAGGGGCGGCCAGGAGCCGAGGATCAGCTGCTGCCCGCAGTGTCTGCCGCCCTGGGCCGCTCCTGCGGAAGTGAGGGCGTGAATGCCTGCCGATGGAGCGTGTGGAGCGGAGCCGACTCGGGCTCTTAACCGCAGTGAACCTGGTCGCCTTTCCCAGAGCAGGGGGCCTTGCATGTGGCCCGAGAACCAGGCAGGGCTGACTTAGCATCAGCACCTCTTGGAGCTCCCTGTGATGGAACGTAACAGGCCTAACCTCTGCCCTTCCCCACCGGGAGGCACTTCCTGGGATGACTCCTGAAGTGGCCTGGTACCCAGAAAGGCTGTTGATGAGCAGTCTTGTCCCCATATCTGTGCCGTAGGGGTTCCTGTGGAGAAGTGTGTCCCAGCTCCACGTGCTGGCCTCGCTTCCCTGAGATTCTCAGGGGTTGCGTTTTGTCTCAGCCTGCATTTCAGCCAACCTCTGCTCTCCTGAGAACAGGCCAGTATGCCCAAGATAACCTTGAATGGTGTGACAGTGGATTTCCCATTCCAGCCATACAAATGTCAACAGGAATACATGGCCAAGGTCCTGGAATGTCTGCAGAAGGTAAAAGCTGAGGACTCTGCCTGGGGCATGGGTCAGAACAGGTGGAGCTTTGTAGGGGCCTGCCGTGCTTCTGCCTTCCCCTGCATCCGGACCAGGCCCTGCTGTGTGAAGGGTGCTGTCCTGGACGCTGGGGTCCGGTTGTAAACAGGTCTTCTGTTCTAGTTGGGATCGGAAAGATGATAAGTAAACAGAAAGGGGGCCATCACATGAATATAAGCGCAGTAAAGACAAAAAACAGGGTGACGTGTTTGACTCAACTTTCCGACAAGGTGGCATTGAGCTGAGGCCCACAATGGGAAGCAGCCAGCCACGCGAATATCTGAAGGAGCTGAGGGGGTGGCCAGCGTCAAGCCTCACTTTGGGAGGCCTGTAAACCCCGGGGATGCGCAGGGGGAGAAGGAAGATAGGTTTGCTTTCTGCTCGGTTTCTCAGTGTGTCCTCATGTACCCTGCCTGGCTCCCCCAGCCACCAGGGATCGGCTCTGTGACCAGCAGCTCCTGTGACTGGTTCAGGTGACCGATAGGATCCTGACTGCCTATGTGCACAGTCTCCTGCAGCAAGGAGCCCGAGTTCTGTTCTTGTGGCAGCTGGGAGCGCAGCTTTTGCTGAGAGCTTGTATGTAGGCCGCCAGACTCAGATTCCTTTCAGGTAGGACAGTGTAAATGCCAGAGTTCAGAATCACAGAACAGTTTCCTATTTTGAGACTTGGCACCTAATTAGTCATCTTACTATTTATATTAGGCTGAAAATACTGTCACATTTTGGATAATGCTCTGCAAATTGTTTGCTAATGAGGGCTGAATCAACTTAGGCTTCTGGAGCAAGAGTGGAAAATGTCAGATGGGCTTTGCCAGGGTGCCAGGGGGCTTTACTGCCTGCATAGCCACCTGCAGGTGCCAGAGCTTGTCTCGGGGTGGCATGCATAGCATAGCTCACGGCATCTCTTTGGTCTCCCCTCCACACCCTCCTCATAATGCCGTCCCTGTCCCCTTTCAGAAAGTCAACGGCATTCTGGAGAGCCCCACAGGCACCGGGAAGACGCTGTGCCTGCTCTGCACCACTCTGGCCTGGCGGGAGCACCTCCGAGATGCCATCTCTGCCCGTAAGATTGCTGAGAGGGCCCAAGGAGCACTCTTTCCTGATCAGGCCTTTTCGTCTTGGGGGAATTCCACCGCCGGTGGAGATGCCACAGGTGACGCTTCTTCCAAGGCTCTCTCCTGGCCTGGCACTTGGGGTGAAAAGGGGGGACACTAGAGCCAGGGATGGATGTAGATGTGGGTGTAGATGTGGGGTCAGAGCTTTTTGCTGAGCTGGGACAGTGCAGAAACCCATGTACCCCATTTCTGGAAAACGAGTGTCTGGTGTAACAGAATCCTAGTGTTGGCAGGGCTGACTTGCCCAGATGCCCCTTGTCAGGCGAACACATGGGAATGTCCACTCAGAGTCACGTGGTCCCGTCACTGACCTCAGCCTGTCATGCCTCTTTGTGCCTGAGCAGCTTCCTACACGGACATCCCAAAGATCATTTACGCCTCCAGGACCCACTCACAGCTCACACAAGTCATCGGCGAGCTTCGGAACACCTCCTACCGGTGGGTCAGGCGGCCAGTCACAACTGCCTCAGGGCTTT
This sequence comes from Bradypus variegatus, assembly GCA_004027775.1. Classification (NCBI taxonomy): domain Eukaryota; kingdom Metazoa; phylum Chordata; class Mammalia; order Pilosa; family Bradypodidae; genus Bradypus; species Bradypus variegatus. The sequence goes on from PVKY010001404.1 coordinate 8,630, forward strand.
CAGGAGAATGGACCCAGCCCAGCGCTGCCAACATAGCAAGTGGCCCATGCCTGAGGGCAAGCAGTGCGCTGATGTTTATGGACAGGGTGAGAGGAGGGCCAGGGTGTCTAACGTCTGTCAGGCAGGAGAAGACAGCTTTACTTTGGCGTGTTGGTCCTGTTCAGAATGTTACCTGAGTAGCCTGAGCTGCTTGTGTGCTGGAAGGGGTCAGTACAGCCCCTGAACCCTAACCCTTGGGGTCGCCTCCTAGTGAATTGTGTACGTGAGGTTGGCAAGGAGACGTTGCCTTTTGTCTCAGCTTCCCACCTTGCCCTCCCATGTGAGGGCGCGTGGAGGCTGCAGTCACTGGGGGAGGCTGTGAGCCCTTCCCGCCTGGCCTCTCCCCCCTGCCTTGTCCCTGTGTGCTCTCTGGAGTCACCATGTAGCCCACACAGCTGGGCACACCAGGCCCCTACTGCCCGCCTCTTGGAGGCAGCTCCCTGTCCCTTGTCACCCACGTGGTTCTCCTGTCTGCCAGGCCCAAGGTGTGTGTGCTGGGCTCCCGGGAGCAGCTGTGCATCCACCCTGAGGTGAAGAAGCAGGAGAGTAACCATCTGCAGGTGGGCCTTCTGGGGTGCCACATTGTGTCTTCTTGCGGGGTTACCTTCGACTCAGTGGTTTTTGTGCGTAGGATGCTGCCTGGGCTTTCTGAGCCCCTGTCTGTGCTCTAAACGGATGGGAGGGGCTGCCTGGGCTCACCCCTGGGCCTGCTGCAGGGCTGGGAGGCAGTGGGCGAGGACCTGGGGCGGCCCCACGGGCTCACCTACCCTGGCCGGCAGCACCCAGGCTGGCCAAGGCTCTGCCTGTTCTTGTACCTGCTCCACTGGGGACTTGGGTGCTTTCTTTTCCAGATCCATTTGTGCCGCAAGAAGGTGGCAAGTCGCTCCTGCCATTTCTACAACAATGTTGAAGGTGAGGGTGGCTTGTTGACGCTGTTCTGCCAGTTGCCATGTAGCAGGAGGTGGGGAGGTGGAGCAGGGTCTTCCTTGCTGTGGCTGCTGGTGAGGCTGAGTCTGGCTCAGCTGGAGGAGGCCAGGTGCCTTGCACGTCTCCTCTGGCTTGAGCGGCTCACCCGGCAGGCCTGGTGTGCCCCAGAAAGGCCTGCTTCCCAGGGGGCCCTTGGCTCAGCCGTGGATCTGACTGTTCCCACCATTCCCCGATGAGAAGAGCCCCCTGTCTCTGGTTGAGTCAGCATTTTGCATCCACACTGTGGTTTATGGGGACATCTGCTTTCCTCCTGGGAGGCTGGGGTTCTAGAACATGCCAGGCAGAGTGTGCCCACATGACCAGCTTCCAGTAACCACTCTGTAGGCTAAGTGTCTCATGAGCTTCCCTGATGGAGATCTCACACGTCACATCTTGTTGCCGGGGGAGTTAAGCGTGACTTGTGTGACTACCTGGAAGGAGACTGGCAACTCACTTCTGGTCAGGCCCGGCCTGTGCCCCACGCGCCTTTCCCTTTGCCAATGGTGCTGTCTGCTGGTGCTGTGTTGTACACAGCCAGGGGGATGCCTGTGCGCTGCGTCTTGGGGGTCCTCCCGGCCGACCGTCGTGCCTGGAGTGGTCTGGGGAACCCTGACACAGATTGCTTGTGGTGCTGAGGGGGGAGCACCCCTCATTCAAAGATGGGATGGGGGGTGAGTACAGGGTGAGGGGCAGCAGCTGATCCAGGTGGCCGCAGTCACCAGGGCCCTGCCCTCCTCCCTCGCCACTGACCACCTGGGGTGCTCCGTGGTGGGCCAGCGTCAGGGCCCTTGGCGTAGGCTTTTCCACCTGCCTGGCTGCCCTGGGCATGGAAGTCCTCTTGGAGCCGTTTCTCTGATGCTCGAGGAGTTGGCAGGGAGCCTCTGGGCGGTGGGCCTGCGAGCCAAGGGGCTGGGTGTCCGCCTTAGGCTCGCTGGCTCCGGGGGCTCGAACTCAGTGGGGTCAGACCTCTCTGTGTGTTTCCCACACTGCTGCCTGAGAGCCGGAGGCCCCTAAGGGCTCGGAGGTCCCAGGGGCCCACCCAGAGCTGTCTGGGCCACTCCGGGGAGGAAAGGTCCACGGCGGAGGCGCCAGGCTGGAGCTGCCTCTCCCCAGGCCTCTGGGCTCAGTCCCGGGAGCTGCCGATGTCTCCAGCCTCCCGGCTTGCTCTCGTGCTCCCTTGCTACCAGGCCGTCTCCAGCAGTGGGCTGCAGCCCAGGTGGCAAGGAAGGGAGGGGGTGAGCTTGGGGAGAAAGACCCTTGCCTGGCCTGGCATCCTGAGGGGGTGTGGGGGTGCAGAGTGGGTTACAGACCCAGGGGGGGTGGATAGCGAGCAGGGGGCCCTCCTCCATTCAGATCCATTCTCTGTGGACCCCTCCTTGCTGCCCCCGCCCCCAGTTCTGCCCAGGCAAGGGGTGGTGAGCTGAGCCTGCTGGCCTGGCCGTGGGGCCCGAGGATTGGCTGGTCTGTTGCCATGGCACCGCCGAGTGGGTGCCTTCCCTGTGGCGGCCGGAGTGGGGGGCATGGCGGCTCCAGCTGCCTGGGCTGCGCGCTCGCTGTGTTCTGGTCTCTGCTTTCTGTGAGGGACATCAGGACTGGCTGCTGGCCAGAAACAGCCATGCTGGAGTGTGTGTGTGTGTGTGTGTGTGTGTGTGTGCACACATGCACACGCCTGGGGATCCCCAGGCCCTGCCCGCCCGCTTGTGTCAGGTCTGCCCCCACCCCGGGATTGCCGGGGCCTGTGGGGTCAGTGCTGTCCACAGGGGCTTTGAGGGAGGCAGGCACCATGTCCTTCTGTGCTTGTGGCTTTGAGGCCTTCGGTGGACTCTTGACACAACAGGCCTGCATCGGGGGGCCACTGCCACCCTCTATGGTGTTCCCCACTTCCCGCTGGCCTCCCTGTCCTGCCTCAGACCCGGGAATGTGCCAGCTGTTCTCGCGGGGCACCGCTGAGTCTGCTCCGCGTGTCACCCCCTCCAGGCAGCAGGAGCCCCGACACCCCTGGCCCTGGGCAGCTGCTGCGGGGCCTGGCCGGGCTTTAGACAGAAGACCTGGGCTGGTTTGGGTTTGCGGGGGAGCAGAGCCAGAGAGAGCACAAGGAGGGCGGAGTTCATGGTGGCTGCTGGGTCCCCAAAAGCAGGGCAGGGTGTGCAGGTCACCATGGACACGTCTTGGGGGCAGCCACTCCTGTCTTGTCGTGGGACAGCCTGGGGTGGCAGGGGGAGCCAGCGGGCCTGGGAGGAGGGTGCCTGGTGCCTTGGGTGCAGTCAGCTGCTGGGCCTGTTTCTGAGCTCGGGGTCGCTCCGGGACGCGCTGGATCACCGGGCCCCAGCCTGCCTGTGGGGGAGGTCTTGGCGGCTCATCCCTTGAGAGTCCTTGTTTTTCCCACTATTGTCCCCAGAGAAGAGCCTGGAGCAGGAGCTGGTCACCCCCATCCTGGACATCGAGGACCTGGTCAAGAGCGGGGGCCGGCACAAGTAAGCCCTGCTCCCCGGGCGGCCTTCCCTTCGCGGCCGGCACTCCCTGGGTGTGCTGAGGCTCGGGGGGTTTTCCTGCCCCTCCTTTTTTCACCCCCTCTTTAAGGATACGCTGCCCCCGGGGCCTGGCTGTGGTGGCCTCCTGGTGCCTCGGGGCGCATGGCCCCGAGTGGCTCAGCATGGTTCTTTCACGGGCAGCAAGCCAGCCGGACTTCTCTTTTGTGGCTTTGGGGGATCTGAGTCATGATTAGTAGGAAAGACTGTCTTACCTGGAGGGGGAATTCTGTGATTTTTCTAGTAGTTATGTGGTGTCCCCTCCCCCTGGTTATATTAGTAATTTATCCAGGAAAAGGTGTCTTTTTGTACAGTTTTAGAATAGGTGATACAGTCCCCGTGAGAATTCAAGAATTACCAATGGGCCTGCAGTGCAGCCTCCCGTCTGTCCCTAGCCTGCCTCGGAGGCCCCTGGCCGCAGGACTGTCTCCTCCCTGTGTGGGCCCCTGAGGACAGGTGGGAGGGCTGGCACCCGGCGTCACGTCACCTCCTGGGCTGTCCTGCCGTCTTCACGCTGTGTTGGCTGGAATGTTCTCGGGTTTCCTTGGTGTGGTGCTGACGGCCTCCTCCTTCTGCCCCTCCTCACACCCAGGGTTTGCCCTTATTACCTTTCTCGGAACCTGAAGCAACAGGCGGACATCATCTTTATGCCGTATAACTACTTGCTGGACGCCAAGGTGAGGTCTTTGTCTCCTGTCGGGTGAGCCTTGGCCCAGGAGGGGCCGTCGGAGCCTTGGCTGGTTCCGCTGGGGCTGAGAGTAGCTGAGGCCTGCACATCCCTGCAGCAGGCACGGTGGGACCCACCTCTGTCCCTGTCAGGGGCTCAGGTGCTTGCTGGGCACAGCTGAGTGACCTGGGGCCGTGGGCAGCTGCCTGGAGCTCTGAGGTGAGCAGGCGGGCTAGGACACCCTGCCTTTGGTGCCGACAGCTCAGGCTCAGCTTCTCTCTTTCAAGTGAGACACTGTGAGGTGTTCAGACAGCACAGGTAACGCAGCCCCTCCCCTGCCCTCAAGCGCGTTCTGTCACGTGTGTTTACGTGCTCACCCCCCACCTTTGGTTAACACACTGGGGGTCACTCCGTGTGTTTGGTGCCTGGTACTTTCATTTAATAACAGATGGTGGACTTCTTTCTGTCCGAATCGCTTTGTTCATCTGTTCATTCACTTAGAATCCTCTGTTCTGGGCCCTGTTCTAGGTGTTGGGGATTCAATAGGGAAAAAACCAGGGAGAGGCCGTGCTCATATGGAGCTTTGAGCCTAGACAGTGTGTGCCGGCCCCTGAGTTCCTGATGTTGAAGGGCCGTGAAGGAGAACAGGATAGAGTAGGGGGCGGAGGACCCCAGGGTTGCCCTCGAGCAGGGCCCGAGGGGAGCGTGTCCTAGCCAGGGGGTGGTGGCACACATGCACCAAGGTGGGGGACACTTGGCTGCTTCAAGGATGAGAGGAGGCCGGAGGGGCTGAAGTGGAGTGAGTGAGAGGAGCAGGGAGGAGCAAGGGCGAAGGTGGACAGACCGGGAGGCAGTCCTGGACCCTGGTGGCGCGGGGTGGCCGCTCGGGGCACGGAGAGCCGACAGGACGTTCCGATGGGCGGTGTGTGATTCCCGAAAGCCAGAGCTTTCAACCCTGGCTGTCCATGCCAGGTTCCCGGAGAGCCCCTAAAAAATCATGCTTGGGCCCAGCCCAGGGCCGCTGCATCACAACCAATGAGCTAATTCTAAAATTTAAACAGAAATGCAAAAGAGCTAAAATAGTGAGAGTTTGAAAAACAACCCAGTTGGAGGACTGATGGCCCCTGGTTTCCAGTCCCCTGGGACGCTCCAGTAACCAAGGCTGTGCGGGGCTGGCTTGGGGCAGGTGCCGGATCCGTGGGGCAGACAGTGTCCAGAAGTGGACCCCATGCTTGTGGTCAGTTGGTTTTTGACAAATGTTCTAAAGTAATTCAGGGAAAGCTGCAGAGTTTTGGTCTCGTGCACAGCGTGCCAGGGAGTAGCTTGGTGTGTGTCTCTGAGCTGTGTGCCAGTGTCTCCCGAGGCTGGACACCCACTGTCAAACGGCAGGTTCAAAGGGAACACGGGTGAAGTTCCAATAGGTGTCACCAAATTGCCTTCCAGACAGTGGCGGCAGGGGAGCTGGACGCCCCTGTGGAGAGAAAGGAGCCTCAGCCCTCAGGTCACACTGTCCACCTGAGTGTAAAACTAACACTATGAAACTTCTAGAAGGAAGCACAGGGGGCATCTTTGCAACCTCAGGGTAGGCAGTGAGTTCTTAGCTTGGATGCTGAAGGCTCTTCATAAAAGAAAAATCGATGAGTTGGACTTCATCAAAATTTAAAGCATCAGCTCTTTGAAAGAGGGCAATTGAAGAAATAAAAAGGCAAGTCAGAAAGGGAGGAAATTCCTACGGTGCACGTGTCTTTCAAAGTACTTGTGCCGCTTAAAGGCTGGGAAGTGCTCCGAGCAGATCCTCCTCGGAAAAGGGGCCCAGTTTAGCGCCTGGGAAGATCTTCAGGGTCAGCACCATTAGGGAAACACAAACTGAAAGCACAGGCGATGCCCCACACCCCCACTAAGATGGCTTAAGGTAAAGAGGTTAAAATGCCAGATGCTGGCGGGGACAAGGAGCAGCTGGAAGCTTCTGGGCGAAGGAGTGTAGTTGGTGCAGTGGGCAGTCCCCCTTGGCACCGCCCAGCGTCCTGCCCTGCAGCCTTCACCAGGGGACATGAGAACCCATGTCCAAAGACACAGCCACAGACCCTTCATCTGTAGTCACCCAAGCCTGGGGCAGCCACGTGCCCCTCACAAGAGACCAGGGGAGCATTTGCGGCAGACCCTGAGGGGCAGGCCTCCCTGGCAGAAAAGGACGAGTGCCGGGACACGCAGCAGCACAGGCAACAACACGTGGAGTGGAGAGTGTGCGGTTACACCCCGTTTACATGCCCTTCTGGAAGGGGCACGTGGACCCACAGTGACAGAAAGTGGCTGCTGGGGTGGGGTGGGGTGAGGTCTGCACACCAGAGGGACGGGGACCTCCCGTCCTGCTCAGTGGTAGCCGCACGTGTGTAGACGTTTCTCAGAACTTGGCGGCTCCGCATTTGAAATGGGCATTTTATTGCATGGAGATTAAACTTCAAACAAAGTTGATTAAAAAGAGACCATTGCCTGGGCCCCACCCCAGGTTACTTCTTTCACCCTCCCTTGCGGTAGGACCTGGGCAATGGGATCTTTGAAAGTCTCCCCAGGTGGTTCTGCCGTGGCCGGGGCTCGGGGCCGTGGGTTCGGTCCTCCTCCTCCTTTCGGGGCCGGGCAGGGCGTCATGGTGTGAGGCGTGGCTCGCGGCCCCTCGAGGTTTGCGCACAGGGCTTCTTTGTGCCAGGTGTCCAGGTGTCACGCGGACGGACATCCAGGGCCGAGCTGCAGGTTCCCGGGGAGCGCGTGGGGGGTCTGTGGCCTGGCCCCTCCGCCTGCCTCCCGTCACTTCCCGCCTACCCCGCAGAGTCGCAGGGCGCACAGCATCGACCTGAAGGGGGCGGTCGTGATCTTCGACGAGGCGCACAACCTGGTGAGCACCCCCCGTCCCCGCAGCCCCCCCCCAACTGCTCGCTGAGGCCACGCAGCCCTTTCAGGAAGCGCTTTGTCCAAACTCTGAGAGCTCTGGGCTGTCAGATGCAGCCTCTGCCGCTTCCTTCTGCTGCTGGTGGCCGTGCCTGCCAGGGCTGGGGCCCCCTTCCTCCAGGGCTCGTGGCCTGCAGCTGCCTTGTCTCCCGGGAAAGAGCCTCCTGCCCTCTGGTGGCCTCTCCGGCCGGAGCTGCCCCGGCTCCTCTCCTTGGGCCCGGCTGGAGCCTTGACCGGAGGCCTCGGAGGAGGCCACTCAGGGAGCCTGGCTGAGCCTGGGGCCTGGGCCCTGGCGACCAGCCCGAGGGGGTCTTGTTGCCAACTTGTTGCCATGGAACATGGTGGGCCCAGCGTTGCAGAGCTTCCTGTTTTGAGGGACTCTAGGTTTAGTGGGAAATTTTCCAATTATAAATGTTATCAACTCAAATAAAATCGTTTTAAACTTTGGTGTGGGCCAGGCAGGGTGGGTCTGGGGCCCGGGGGCCCTGGCTGACCAGTGTGTCCCTCAGCTCTGGAGGCTTGGGGGTGGCTGGCTCTCGGCTGCCTTTCCCATCTGGGATGTGCCAGAGGCAGTCGGCCCCCCAGGCCTGCTCCATGGAGCCCCCTGAGCCTGAGCCCTGCCCTTGTTGTGACGTGGCTGCTCTTGGCTCTCAGGAGAAGATGTGCGAGGAGTCGGCGTCCTTTGACCTGACTCCCTATGACGTGGCTTCTGCGCTGGACGCCATGAGCCAGGTGCTAGAGGAGCAGACCAGGGCAGCCCAGCTGGGAGAAGCCCACCGGGAGTTCAGCGCAGACGTCGCCAGCTCGGGTGAGTTGACAGGAGTGAGAAGCTGGCGGGGGAGGTGGAGCAGGTCAGGTCCCGGGGCTGCAGCCACCAGCAGGTCTGCCAGGTGGTCATTTCAGAGCAATGGTGACCTTGGTTATGAGGTGGGCGACGTGGTGGGAACGGCGCACAGCGGGTGGCTGTCGCCCCGTGTCCGGCGTTTTCTGAAGACCTGATGTCCCAGCCAGTCCGTTCCCGGCTGGTGTGGATTTGCCTCTCCTTTGTAAAATTGAAAAACCAGCTGTGTTACTCCTGAAGGTGTTCTTTAATGGCCTCCGTGTCTGTACATGACGCATGTTCCCGCAGACCCTGCCCGGTGTCAGAGCCAGGGTCCCCTTTACTCAGTGGCGACTGAGGAACCTTAGCAATCCTCTGTGCAAGTGGTTTGGTTTTGCCCACATTTTGTGTGTCCTCGTTCATGGCTCTTAGCGAGTCCATGATTTCCTCCACCAGGCTGCTTGTTAGTGGATGTTTCAACTGTTTCTTCAGGCGTCGGAGATTTTTCTTCTGCTGGGTCATTTACTCAGATGTGGGATTACCAGGGTATAAGCAGCTTCTGCTTCCCTCCTTTTCCTTACAGACCACACGAGCAGACCCCCAGCGGTGGGCCCTCTGCCCCAGGCACGGCCTCCCCGGCCCTCCCGCGTGGCGTCTGCGCCTCTGTGAGCGGAGAGGGCTCGTGCGCCTGCCGTCTGGTTAGCACAGCGGATCTCACACTTTTTTGCTTCAGGACCTCTGGATGTCCTAACAGTGACTGCTCCTTGTTTATGTGGATTATATCTATCACTAGTTACTGTATTAGAAATGAAAACAGATGAGTTTTTAAAGATTTACTTATTTATTCTCTTGAATAGCAGTTAAACATTGCATCTTAACAGAACTGATACATTTTTTATGGAAAATAACTACACTGAAAATTAGAATTTGGTATTTTATAGTTTTACAAATCTCTTTCATATTTGGCTTAATAAATACAGTTGGGTTCTCCATCTGCTTCTGCGTTCGATCTGTGGCAACTTCCCACATCATGTGGTGTGTCAGTTCTCTTGGCTGCTGTAAGAAATTACCACAAACCCAGTGGCTTGGAACAACAGAAGCTTAGTGTCTCGCCATTCTTGGCTGTTTAAACTGGTCAGGAGGCCCAAGGGAGAGTCCGCTGTGTCGCTTTTCCCAGCTTGGAGAGGCCCCGCTTCCCCCTTGTCAGATGCCCGTGGTCCTACTGGGCTCACCCGGATGGGCACAGGCCTTGTCTCCCCTGTGGGTCCCTTTGCCACGTACGGTCTGGGATCTGGGTGTGGGTGTCTTTGGGGCCATTATTCTGCCTGCCTCCTGCAGCCTCTGGAGAATCGCCCTGTGTGTTCCTGGAGCAAAGGGGGAAAAGGCAAGTGATAGATGATGACGATTATGACGATGACGGAGAGGATGGAGAAGTAGGTGCAGCCTTGCAGACCACCTGAAAGGGGGCCCTGACTCCACTCGAAGAACCACTGGTTTGAAAGGAAAAGGGGTGCTCTGAGCTTATCCCCTCCCCCATGACCCCCTGGGGCCCCACCTGCCCTGGCTCACGGTGTGGCTCTCCTCCATGTGGCAGAGCCGCGATTTACTTCACCACTTCCCCGTGGCTGGAATTCCCAGGTCAGGCCAGACGCAGCCCCTGAGCATGCGTGTCTGCGGACAGGTCGTGCCATTTCTCCAGGATCGCTACCTAGAAGTGGAGCGCCTGGTGTGATGGTCACGTGTGTTTTCAAGTTCTTTCTATTTTAATTTGTATTTTATTGCAAAGGCACATGGTTTTTTTTGTGTTTTTTTTGCCTAGGAGCCCAGAAGATTTTTTTTTCATTTCTCTTTAAAGCCCAGTAATTTTGTTGTTCTTTGTCTCAGTGTTGGTTTTTCTGGGTGGATGTTCTCAAGGATATGGTTTGCTCTTTCAGCAGGTAGTTTTTTTGAACTCAGGGACAGTTTCCTTATCATTGCTTTAGTGGTGGTTCTGTTCTTCAGAGCTGGTTTCCTCCTGGCGGGATTCCTGTGGACTGCGTGCTGTAAGTCCACCTGAGCGCCGCGCTGGTCCCTCCGTCCTTGTTGTGTAAGTCCTCCGCCTGAGCGCCACGCTGGTCCCTCCGTCCTTGTTATTTTTCTTTGGTTTGTAAAGATTCCCCTTCATCTGCTGTTTTCCTTAAGGCTCTGTTTGTGTGAGGTGCATCTGCTCTTATTTTTCTTCTAATTTAATCTTTGTGAATTAATTTTTTGTTTTCCTTCTAGTTTTCCGTGAGTTCTGTGACCTCGTTTCTGAGTTTTAAAAACTCTGATTTTTGTTTTTGTTTTGTATTTTACATTTTGTTCTTAATGTGTTTTAGCTTGTTTCAAAATGTTCATTTTCACTATTTTATAACTTTATTTTAAAATAATTTCAAACATAGATAATTTACTAAAAGAATTTCTGTTTATGCTTTACTCAGATTCCCACTTGTTAGCATTTTTTAAAATTTAATAACACCCATTGTTAACATTTTACCACTTTCGATTTATCCTTCAAACAGATTGTTGGTTTTTCTGCATCCTTTGAGAATAAGTGGCAAATGTGATTGCCCCTTCTCTGTATGTTTTAGTGTGCGCTTCTGGAGAACAAGGGCGCTCGCTCACAGCTCTGAAGTGCAACTGTCCAGCCAACCATTGATCCTGTTTTCTTGCCTCATCTATGGACATTATTTGAGTTTTAGGGGAAAATAAGCAAAATGAAAAATGCTGGTCCCGGGGTTGGCCCCCTGCAGGTCCTCTTCAGTCTCGGGGCTGTGATACGGAGGGTGTCTGAGGTGCTGCTCTTCGTGGTTCTGACAGGGTTGAGGCTTAGGAAGTGGGGGCACCCCAAGAGTTCTTGTCCCTCCCGGTCCTGGTCCCGGAGGCTCCTGCCGCCCCCTTGTCGCTTCAGTGCTGCCATTGACGTTGAGCACCTGGTTAAGACGGCAGCTGCCAGGCTGCTTTACTGTTTTTAATTCCTAAATAATTTGTGGGGAGGTCCTTTGAGATCAAGTACATGTTCTTCTCCTCATGGTCCATCCCCTTGTTTCAGCACCCGTTCGTGATTCTTGCTACGATGTTTGTCAAGTGATGAGTCTTCTTACATCTTCATTCCTTCCACTTCTCAGCTGGAATTCTGTAAGGAAGAGTTTGGCAGCGTATTTGTTCATGTATTTCAGTCCTGGTCCATGAGTTCTTGCTTAATTCGGAGGGTCATTATCTGTCGCTGTTTGTTTCGACGCTCAGATGGTGCACGTTTGTCCAGTGGGCCCTTCAGGCTGCTGTGGCTCCTTCTGACCTGTGCTTACCCCCCTTGGCACGTCCTTATTTTCCAGCACACGATCCAGGAGCGTCATGTGCCTTCCCTGCTGCAGCCCTGGCGTCTGCCGTCCCTCCAAGGACCCCGGGCTCCCTTGTGGAGAGTGGTGTTGCGGCTGTCGTGTGGGCTCCGGTCAGCACTCTGTTTGCAGGCCCATACTCCCAGCAGAGCTGGCAGCACACGCGTGTGTGTCTGTGCACGCACCAGCCTGCACGTCTGCGGGTCTGAAGGCATTTGCTCGTGCCTCAGGGCCAGTTCACCCCCACAGGTTCGTCTAGGTTTTTCCCTTATCGCGTTTATAGTTCCCTTTTTTGATAGTGCAAAAACTGGTTTTCCTATTCCTGAGTATAACATAAAATCAGCCAGAGTTGACACCAGGCATAACAGGGATATCCATAAAATATGGATGGGCTTAACTCCCCTTTAAGAAAACAGACGTCCAATCTGTTTTACAAAGCAAGATCCACCTCTCTGCGGCATTCCACAGACACATCTGAAACACAGGGATGCGGAAAAGCAGAAAATAAAGGATGGCTGGAGCCAGTGGAGGTCCCCAGTGGCCAAAGCAGGACTAACGTGAGCCACAGAAGTGGTGACAGATTATAACCGAGTATAAAAGAAATACCCATGAGTCCACACTGATGTAAATACACAATTCAGTAAATTGGGGGGCGGGGGGGCGGGGGGAGACAAATCTCCCTTACAAAAGAATTCCAAATAAGTTACTTTGCCCTCAAGAAAGGGTATCCTTACCCCCACCCCTTAAGTGTGGGCTGTGCACAGTGGGACTTCTTTCCAGAGAGCCCAGCATGGAAATGGGGCGAAGGAGTAACCGTGAGAAATCTGACAGGCTCTAACTCAGCCGGTGACGAGGGCCACGACTCATGCCGACCGTTACCCCTGCAACGTGGGGCCCATGGCATTGCAGAGCCGTCTTCCTCCACAGACTCTTGCACACCTGTGTCCATTGCAGTGCTGTTCAGTGTCGCCCAGGTGTGGGTCAGCGGACGAACGGACCCACAGAGTGGGGTCTTGACTACACACACAGCGATGTCGGACTCTGCCATTAGAGTGAGGTTCCCATGCATCTACAAGATGAGCCTTGGAAACGCTGAATGAAGTAAGCAGGGTGCAGAAGGACAATTATGTGTCATTTCACTTACATGGAGTATCTAGAAATGGCAACTTTGTAGAGACAGAAAGTAGATTCGAGCCCCTTGCGCCAAGGCAGGGGCGTGGGCGGCGCCATCTTCCCAGGCCGCAGGAGGGTCCCGGGTCCCGTCAGTGCTAGCATCTCGCAGTGAGAGAAGGAAAATGAGCCAGTGACCAGAGCTGGCTGCGGCCTTCCTTTCTGGACAGGGCGAGCGGGGGAGAATCAGGTGGGGGCTTTTTCTCTGGGTACATTTTCCCAAGAGGAGAATGGGTCCTGGAACTCGCTGAGTTGGTGGCTGTTGTAGCAGCCCTGTAGGGCTCTCACGGGAGTCGACTAGTGGCGCTGGGTGCTGGTTGGGGAGGGAACAGGCCACGACCACGAGTTCATCTGCCACTGAGTCCCAGAAGGTCACGACCCCATCATAGAAGATGCTCATGAAATTCAGGTCCGTATTGATGATGAGCCTTGCAATCCGGACATTTTGGATACAGCTGGACTGACAGAGTTTACGGCCACGCGGGATCAGTATAGGACGGCAGGAGAAGGGTTTGCTGTCTGTTATTCTATCACGGATCGTCGAAGTTTCCGTGAAGTTCGGGAGTTGAAACAGCTTATTCATTGCGTTTGATGTACTGATGATACACCTGTGGTTCTTGTGGGAAACAGGTCTGACCTGAAACAGCTAAGACAGGTTACCAGAGAAGAAGGATTAGCTTTGGCCCTAGAGTTCAACTGTCCCTTTTTTGAGACATCTGCTGCAAAGTGCCACTACACTGATGATGTTTCCATGTCCTTGCACGGGAGATACATAGGAAAGAAAAGGAGGCAGTACTGGCCATGGAGAAAAAATCTAAATCCTAAAGCAGTGTGTGGAAGAGGCTACAATCGCTGTTCTGGAAGAAGAAAGATTCAGTAAGTCGAAGGGAAGAATGAAAACATTTACCTGTGAACTGCACGGCTTCATCTAAGCAGTCGAGTAACCTGCCCCAGCGAGTATGGTGCTTGCTCCTTCTCCTGTCCTGACGTTGCCTTTAAAGTAACTGAAGAGGAGGACATGACTGCCAGGAGTTTCCAATGATACGGTATTTGAAGTATTGTCTCTTAGTTAATTCTGATTTATTAAACCCAGTGGCGCACTGTCTACTTTTAAATTGTCACGTTAGAATTTGACCTGCCAGTGTTCTGAGTGCCATTGCTGATATTAATTGATTAATGTAAGTTGTTTATTCCCAGAGGACTGTGTATACCATGTGCATTTGACTAAGTTCACAAGAGAAATGTTTACCGTGCAATCCACATTGTTTTTCAACTTCAGTTTCCTGGGACGATTCCAGAGCAAGACCTCCGTCTTCTGTTTACACTGTGCTTCCTCAAGAAGCAGAAATTGTGCTTAGAAACTTGAGACCCGTGCTGAGGTTCAGCGAGTAGCAAGGAGCTGACTCCTGTTGCAGATTATGGAGTGACGATCTTTGGGAAGTCAGGCCGTATGTTTGCAGGGACTTGGCTGGAAAAAGATAGGATCGAAACAGTGTTCCTTCTGGGAGCCCGGCTTTTCTACAAAGTGCACATTTAATCCAGAAGTAGTGGGACGGGCGAGAGCAAACAGAAGCATGTAAAATGCCATGAAGCTTTCTCCCATGAGGTTATTTTACTCTTCCTTTCAGGATTTTGCCTTTCTTTACAGCTTCTAAGGTAAACGCTTGGGAACCATTGCTGATTACTGAATCTCTTCTTTAATCTAAATCATTGGCTAGGGCAGCCATTTCCTTGTACAAGTTTATTTTCCCCCAGAGACATACACATCAGTGCATTTACATTAGTTGCTTCCTAATTCTTTCCCTTAGCTTCACTGTGTTCTGGAGAAGAGCTGGGCCTGCCAGAATGGTTTTTAGGCCCCCTCAGACTGCGTTTCCACACAGAAGAGGCATCAGGAGCTTTGAGTAAAATTGTGTAGGTGCCTCCTTGACATAACCACGGAACTCAGTGCTCTAAGAAAGCCTGTGGCCTTTCTGTTTAATGGGTCGGTCTTTGAGCTTTAATAAACAGTTGAGTTTCCCATCTGAAGATTTCTTGACCAGGATCCTGCTCAGTTCGCCTCAGTTTGTTGGAGCTTTGACAGAGCCCCGCTCGGAGAATCACGCCTTGCTCCCCATGCACGGTGGGGAGGCTGCACCCTGGGGGCAAACAGCTGTGAGCACTGGTGGTGAAGTCCCTGTTCTGGAATCAGGACTACTTTGATGTTGGAACTTGGTATGTGACGAGTTAAAGGCAAAAGTTCTAAGAGCAATGTATCATGTACTGAATGTTAAATGGCACAGAAGCTGTGTTTCTGTCCACTTTGAAAAGAGAACTCTGCGTAGCACCTCTTAAAAAGTGCCATAGCTCAACTTACTAGTTTTGGTTTTTGTATTTCTCATTATAACTAACGATGTTTGTTGTGGGTTTAAAGAAAAGCGAATGTTGTAATTCTTTTAGGTCTGAGTGGTAGTCTTTTTTTGAAACTCCTGGAAAGGTTTTTGCTACCAAACAAATCATACTTTATGATACTCAAGCCATCCAAAAGTTGAAAGACTTAGTATTTGAATCTGTGCAGGACAAAAATCTTACAGGGACCTTAGCACTTCGGAGAAGCATGAAGGTGGAAAAGAAATACCCTAGAATTCTATTACAACAGTATTTCAACCACATTTAAACTAGTTTAGAGCCTGTTAGGTTTAATGCCTTAGCTTCTCATTACTGATAAGAACCTAGGGTAATGTTTGTAGCATCAAACAAGAAACTGACAGCTGTATAACTCAAGATAGTCAAGGCAACAGGAAACATTGCCAGAAAGATCTTTAAGACAGCAGACTTGTACTGTATAAGAGAAAAATCACGAATCTGTGTTTCTAAGACTATCACTGTCATCTATTTGATCCTTAGATGAATTAGTTCATCAGTTAGTTGAGAATTCTGCGCATGGTGGGAGACAGTTTGAGGGGTATAATACGTGTAACTCATATCTCTGTTCTTAGTGATCATACAGTGTAGCTGATTTCTAAGCTCTAAATAATCAGCTTTATCCTAATCTGAGGGCATTAAAGTCAGTTACTGCATGGAATTTTGAAGAGAGAGAAATTCAGGGACAACTCGAGGCTCTGGAACTGTTCACATCTATACCAGACCAACAAGGCACAAGATGTAGAGGCTTAAGCTGTGCCTAACATTAGCTGTTTAGAGTTCACAAGTGGATATATGTTTTAATTTGGTGATGAGTAGTAATTGGTCTACTATGATGTTTCAGTTATGCAGTTATATATGAAGATAATTTGTATGACTCAATACAAAATTTGGGGGGAAAAAAAGGGAAGTAGATGAGAGGTTCCCAGGGGCCGTGGGGAGGGGATGGGGAGCGAATGCTTATTGAGTGAAGTCATGCAAGGCGGTGATGATAACACAGCCACCGTGAAAGCAACGCCACTAAGTTGTACACTTAAAAATGGTTGTACGGCAAATTTTATGTCATATATATGTTACCACAGTTTTTAAAAAGAAGAAGAAAGCTGTTAGAAGCACACACATGGGACCAGAAGAAAGGGAAAGAAAGGAGTGGGGTAGCACGCCTCGGTGGAGTGTCTGCTGGGCCGTGGCGCGTGCCCGCGCTGGGGTGTGGCTGCCCGTGCGCCTGGCCGGGGCGGGGGGGGCATCTGTGGACTCGAGGTGCGTTCTTGGGATGTCCACAACACACGGGGGCAGAAGGGGCATCTCTAATGGTGGGTGAGTCAGGAATTATGGAATATGGTGCTTTATAAGCCTCACCAATTTCTTTTTGTTGTTTACTATGGTAAAATATATATATAGCATAAAATTTACCATCTTAACAATTTTTTAAAATTGTTTTTTCACATTTATTATTGTAGAATATAACATCTACATAGAAATGATAAATTTCCACTTGAAATTTAACTAGTAGAGAACAAATTTCAAAGAATAGTGTCGGTTACAGTTCCATAGTTTCAGTTATTTCCTTATGGTATAGAGCGCATATACAAAAAGTAATATCTTTCAAAGTATGCTTTAGTAAGTAGTTATAGAGGAAATTTCCAAAGTTATTATGAGTTATAGTACCATAATTTCAGTTATTTCCTTATTGTGAAATATATATGCAAAAAGGTGATAGCCTTCAAATTACAATTTAGCAAGTAGCTGTAGAACAAATTTCAAAGGATTCTATGGGTTACAGTTCCACCATTTCAATTCTTTCCTTCTAGCTATTCTACTATCCCAGCAACTAAGAAAAAGAAAATTATATAAAGATTCAATATTTATAATCCTTTGTTAAATTCCATTTTGTCTACTGCTACCCCTTCCTCTAATTTAGTCACTTTCCTGATCTTCAGGGATGTCTAGGCAGTGACCGCCCTAACCTGTTCATGTTGAAAAGGGGCTGTCAACTTTGTGAGAAAAGGGGACACATCTAGTTGATGTTCTTGAAGAGGCTGTTGCCTCTGGTTTTGGGACTTAGCTGGCACAGGAGCTCTCTGAAGAATTTAAGTTTCTGAAGAATAAATTTAGTGAGTGGAACTTTTACAGAGTCCCAGCTAGGGATCGGGATATTCTTTAAGGTTTTCGGGACTGCTGATGACTTCGGCTTATACTGTGGTCATTTGGCATATCTGGGTGAAGCTTGCACAGGAGTAACCTCCAGGACAGCGTCTCAACTCGATTTGAAGTTTCTTAGCCACTGAAACCTTATTTTGTTGCCTTTCTTTTCCCCTTTTTGGTCAAAAAGGCATTCTCAATCCCTCACTCCAGGGTCAGGCTCATTCGTGGAATCTGTGTCCCACGGCGCCAGGGGAAGACTCATTCATCTGGGGTGGCCTGTTGCATGTTGGGGGGAGGGTGATGGATTTATTTGCAGAGTTGGGCTTAGAGAGAGAAAGTCCATATTTGAGCAACAAAAGAGGTTCTCTGGAGGTGACTCCTAGGGATAATTACAGGTGGGCTTAGCCTCCCCTTAAACCATAAGTTTCACCTGAGCAAGCCTCAAGATCGAGGGCTTGACTTATAAAGTAGGGGGTTCCTAAGTTCACACAGCATGTGTTATGTCCATGATAATCCATCCATATCTCACATTATCATCACTTAGTTGTACAATTCTCATCACTCTCCATTTTAAACAAATCTCATGACCTAAAACATCTCATAGCTCTTGTCAGTCCTGAATTATTTTTCCCTAGTATTTGTGTGGTACTAGAGTGATATTCCTATTAATTATAGTCCCTAGGCTGCAATATGTAGATTTTTCCCATATACCCTTCTGTTGTCAACTCTCTGTGCTACTGTCATACCCCAGAAGTAAATCATGCAAGACCCTATCTATATTTGTAATGCTGATCTATGGGAAACATGCCTTTAAACAACCCCTTTCAATCCTATTCACCTTCAGTGCACCTCTGATACTTATAATACCATTAACAAACAATCGTTATACCTGTCCATTCCCATATCTTTGAACTCACCATCATTAATGTATCTGAACATATTAGCTTATCATTCCCCCTCTCTAGCTACTATCACTAGTTCCCCAATATTCTATATTGTAAGACATTGATTTTATGTTGTTTAGATAGTTCACAGAAGTAGTAACATACATTATCTCTCCTTTTGTGTCTGACTTATGTCACTCAGAATTATATCTTCAAGGTTCATCCAATGTTTTCATATGTTTCAGGGCCTCATTGCTTCTTACTGCTGCTTAGTATTCCATGGTATGTATATACCACATTTTATTCACGCGTCTGCTGAAGGACACTTGGATTGTTTCCATTTCTTGGCAATTGTGAACAATGTCACTATGAACATTGGTGTGCAAATGTCTGTTCGTGTCACTGCTTTCAGATCTTAGTGGAATTACCTCAGGGTAATTCAATATGTAGTGTTCTGAGAAACTGTCAAACTGTCTTCCACAGTGGCTGTACCATTATACATTCCCACCAGCAATGAATAAGCGTTCCAATTTCTCCACATTCTCTCCAGCATTTATTGTTTCCTGTTTGTTTAATAGCAGTCATTCTTATTGGTGTGAGACAGTACCTCATTGTGGTTTGGATTTCCATTCCCCTAATAGCTAGTGAAGATGAACATTTTTTATGTGTTTTTAAGCCATTTGTATTTCTTCTTCAGAAAAATACCTTTTCATATCTTTTGCCTATTTTAAAATTGAGCTGTTTGTACTACTGTTGTTGAGTTGTAGGATTTCTTTATTTATGAAGGGTATTAGTATCTTATCAGATATATGGTTTCCAAATATTTTCTCCCCTTGAGTTGGCTGCCTCTTCACCCTTTTAACAAAGTTTTTTGAGGCACAGAAACTTTTAATTTTGAGGAGTTCCCATTTATCTATTTTTTTCTTTTGTTGCTTGTGCTTTGGGTGTAAGGTCAAAGAAGCAACTTCCTAATACTAGGTCCTGAAGATGTTTTCCTACATTATATTCTAGGAGTTTTATGGTACTGTCTTTTATGATTAGGTCTTTGATTCATTTTGAGTTAATTTTTGTGTAGGGTGTGAGGTAGGGGTCCTCTTTCATTCTTTTGGATATAGATACCCAGTTCTCCCAGCCCATGTGTTGAAGGGGCTGTTATGTCCCAGTTCAGTGGATTTGGATTGGTCAAAAATCAACCGACCATAGATCTGGGGGTCTATTTCTGAATTCTCAATTCGATTCCATTGATTAATATGTCTGTCTTTGTGCCTATACCATGCTGTTTTGACTACTGTGGCTTTATAATAGGTTTCAAAGTCAGGCAGTGTAAGTCCTTCCACTTTTTCTTTTTGAGAATGTTTTTAGCAATTTGAGGCATCTTTCCCTACCAAATAGTTTGATGACTAGCTTTTCCAAGTCTGCAAAGTAAATTGTTGGAATTTTGATGGGAATTGCATTGTATCTGTAGATAAATTTGGGTAGGATTGACATCTTAATGACATTTATCATTTATTTCTGCTTTAATCCTTGTTATTTCTTTTCATCTACTTGCTTTAGGATTAGTTTGCTGAGCATTTTCTAGTGTCTTGAGTTGTATCCATTAGTTCTTTGATTTTAGCCCTTTCTTCCTCTTTAATGTATGCATTTACAGCTATAATTTTTCCCCGCATTACTGCCTTTGCTGCATCCCATAAGTTTTGATATGTTGTGTTGTTGTTTTCATTTGTCTCTAGATATTCAGCAATTTCTCTTGCACTTTCTTCTTTGACCAACTATTGTTTAGGAGTGTGCTAGTTAGCCTCCAGATAAAGTTCTGGATCTTTGATAGTTATTAACTTCTTTTGTATTCCATTGTGGTTGGGGAATGCGTTTTGAATAATTTCAGTCTTTTTAAATTTATTGAGGCTTGTTTTATGCCCCAGAATATGATCTATCCTGTAGAAAGTTCCATGAACACAAGAGAAGAATGTATATCCTGGTAATTTGGGATGTAATGTTCTATATATGTCTGATAAGTCTAATTCATTTATCACATTGTTTATGTTCTCAGTTTCCTTATTGGTCTTCTGTCTGATTGATCTTTCTATAGGAGAGAGTGTCCTATTGAAGTCTCCTAAAATTACTGTGGAAACATCTATTGCTTCCTTTAGATTTGCCAATGTTTGTCTCATGTGCTTTGCAGCACCTCAGTTGGGTGCATACACATTTATAACTTTTATTTCTTCTTGGTGAATTGTCCCTTTTATTGTATATAGTGTCCTTCTTTGTCTCTTGTAAAATCCTTGGATTTAAGGTCTATTTTATTGAAATTAATATTGCTACCCCTGCTTTCTTTTGGCTGTAGCTTGCATGGATATTTTTTTCCATCCTTTCACTTTCAATTTCTTTGCATCGCTAGGTCTAAGATGAGTCTTTTGTAAACAACATATTGATGGTTCATATTTTTTAATCCGTTCTGCCAATCTATATCTTTTGATTGGGGAGTTTAATCCATTCACATTCAATGTTATTACTGTGAAAGCAGTTCTTGAATCAGCCATCTTATCCTTTGGTTTTTATTTTCAGATTTTTTTCTTCTCTCTCTTTGTTTCCTTTTAGTTAACCTTACTAAAACTCTTCTGTTCTGTGCACTTCTCCCAATCTCTCTCTCCTTCCTTTATTTCTCAGCCGGCAGATTTTTTTTTTCTCTGTTGTTCTGGCTGGATAATCTCAGTAAATGTGTCTTGAAGTTCACTGGATCGTTTCCTTTGTCATCTCCATTCTATTTTTGAGGCAACCTGGGGAATTTTTTCTTTTGGTTATTGTGTTCTTCATTTCTAAAATTTCAATTTGATTCTTTATATCTTTATTTCTTTGCTGTGTCCCGGCCCGCGGGGCAGATCGAACCTGGACCTGAAAGGGGGAGTGAGAATTGGGGGGACAAGAAACGCGAAGAATGGAGACAAGACAGGATTCTGATCATGTCTTGTTTATTGAGGGAAACTCCAGGGTTTATATAGCGGGTAATATCGCGAGAACAAGCTGCAACTAGGCGTTCAGCCATTGGTCCTTGAGGAGACAAAGACGGCAAAGGCCACTGGTCCCTGAGGAGGGAGCACAGGAGGTCCCTAGAACTAGCTGACTGACAGGAAAGTGGCAACTAAAGACAAAGAAATCGAAACTTAAGACTGAAGGCAAGGAAACAGAAACTTAGCTCAGCTCAGCATGTAAAACGGCGTTTGGTCACGAAATGGCCGAGGAGATGCCAAATGCTTCCCACATTGCTGAGGCCTTCGAATTTTGCATTTGTTTCAAGAATATTTGTGTGTGTTTGGATCATTTTTACGATTGCTCCTTTGAAGTTATTGTCAGATTATTCCAACATCTGTTCCATCTCCATGTTGGTATCTGTTGGTTGTGTTTTCTCACTCAAAAGTCGAGATTTTCTTAGTTCTTTTTATGACAAGTTATTTTGGATTGCATCCTAGCCATTTCAAGTATTTTGCTGTGAGCCTCAGATTCCTATGTGAATCCTCTGTTTCAGCAGTCAGTCAACCTGTTTGGGTTCAGAAGACACCGCTACTCTTGTGGGCTGTGGTTTGAATGTCAGTTCAGTCTTCAGAGCCTTTCATCTGCCCACTTCTGTGCTACCAGGAGACCAATCTGGACTCCAGGTGGGATCCCACATTGTGGTTCTGTTCTCAGTTTTCACATGGGGGCTGCTTGGGTATGCCCAGCACTTTGTACACAGACGTAAAGAACCCCTTTCTCCACCCCCCTCTTGTCTGTAGCCCCTTCCCCGCATCTCTAGTTGTCAGCAAGCAGCCACCTCTCTTCTTTTGCTTCTTGGTCCCAGGGATGGGTAGTCAGCAGGGCTCCTTCCCACGCTCTCGGGAGCGGCATTCCATTGGCTGGCGTTTTGCTGATGTTTGCAGGGTACGCGTGGGGACGAGGCCTCCATTGCCACTCTTCTGGTGTGGGGAGGGTGGGGCACAGCTTCTTCGTGGTGTGTGGGTGGAGTAGGGTGGCTGTGATCAGTCCAGCAGGGCCCTCCCTGTCCTGGTCCGTTGGGTGGTTGGGTGGAGAGAGTAGCCCCTTCTTTGGGCTTTGTTTTTCTGTCTGTGCCCACTGATTGTGGGCTTCCGTGGTGCCCAGGCCAGGACATGTAGCAAACCCTCATCAGGCAAACCGCAGGGAGTTCAGTGCCAGCCATTCTCACGTCCCAGGGCTCCTGGCCAGGCTGCCTTCTCTTCTCCACCTTCCAGAGTCTTCTCTCTGTGGCTGGGCGTGCTGGGTTTATTAGTTGTAATTAGTAGGATATGCTTCCTCCTTGTGGTTCAGAACTGGGCCTTAATGTGTTTTGTTTTGTTTCTTTTAAACTTTGTATGTTGAAATATTTTCAAACTTATATGACAGTTACAGAAATAATATAACCCCCATACAGAGAACTGCAACACACCCCTATCCCACCAGATACCCAGATCAACCATTTTAACATTTTGCTACATTTGCTGTATCATTCTATCTGTCCGTCAGTCTGTCACTCTTTCTATTCCTTTATCTATAAAGCCTTTTTCTAACACTTGAGTGTGAGTTGTTTATACATCATCCTCTTGAACCCTTGATTCTGCCGTGCTCATTTTCTACGAACAAGGATATTCTTAGGAATTAGACTTTTAGTGCAGTTATCAAGTTCAAGAAATTTAACATTGATATAAAACTTGCAATCTATATTCCAGTTTTTTCACATATCCCTAAAATGGCTGTTTGTGCTTTTCGTCTCCTTGCTTAATAGATCCTATCCAGGGTCACATATTGCATTTAATTGTCCTTGTCTCTTCAGTTGCCCTTTTTTTACATTTTAATGTGTGAAACATGTGTACCACATACACCTCCCCATCTCCACCCCTCCCAAGCACACCGGTCAGTGGGTTTACTCCTGTTGACACTATTGTGGTTCCTCACCAACTTCCACTGCTAGAACTTTCCCATCTCCCAGATGCAAACCCTGCCCCACCCCCTGCCCCCGCCCCGACAACCTGTGCTCTACCTTCTGTCTCTGTGAGTTTGCATATTCTCCTGTATTTTCTTTGTAGTTACCATGGGACTTAAATTTAGCATCCTAAGTCTATACATCTCTTATTTACTTCAATATCAACTTAATTTCAAGTGTATACACAGACTGTGTTCCTATGCCCTCCACCCCCCAACTTTATATGGTTCTTATCACAAATTACAGATATATCCTGAGTTTAGAACCACTGATTTATCATAACGTTTCATGCATTTGCCTTTTATATCCTGTAAGACATAAAAAGTGGAGTTACAAATCAAATATACAGAAGTACTGGTATTTATATTTATTGTTACCCTCATCAGAGATCTTTATTTCTTCCTATGGCTTCGATCTATTGTCTAGTTTCCTTTCCTTTCAATCTGTAGAACTGTTTCACATCTTGTGTAGGGTTCGTCTAGTGGTGACGAACTCCCTCAGCTCTTATTTATTCGGGAAAGTCTTAATCTCTCTCTTGTTTTTGTTTTTGTTTGCTTTTTTAAAAATTTGATTTTTTTGATATATATTCACAAACCATACAATCATCCATGGTGTACAGTCAGTTGTTCACAGTACCATTATATAGTGTGCATTCATCAACACAATCAATTTTTGGACATTTTCATTACCACACACAAAAAAGAATAAGAAAAAAAGTTAAAAGTAAAAAA
>PVKY010001405.1:0-32312 GCA_004027775.1 Bradypus variegatus
TGCATCTCCTTCCTGGATTAGTTCTCTCTCTCCCCTCTTTCTGCCCCGTGACACTAAAAATCAGAGAAGTACAGTGAACTGCCCCAAGATACACAGGAAATAAGGGAAGCAGGTTTTGAACTCTGGCTTAATTAGCTTCTACACATATGGAGTCCTTCAGCGGCTTCCTTCCCTTCTCAGGATAGTAAAGAAACATGCTGCTACGACCACCAGCCCCTATCAGATCTGGCCCCTTCCTCCACACCCTCAGCTTGAGCTTCACTCCCCCTTTTCTTTCTCTCAAACACACCAACACACTCCTATTGCCCCTTGGAAAACCCAAGGAACCAGCTAGAGGAATCAGCAAAGCATGGGCTTTCCAAGTTTTTTGGGGGAAAAAATCTGATATTGCAAGGAAGCCAACATGGGAAAAACCACGTGGATTCCCTTACATTCATTTTATTATTTTGTATTTTTCACAATGAATGATATTGTCCTATAATTTTCCTTTCTCTGCTCTCCCTGTCGGGTTTTGGTATCAAAGTCAGGCTAGGATCATTGGCAAGGGGTCCCCATCGAGTCTCTGGAAGAGTCTGCACGAGACAGGAATAATTTCCACCTTGAATGCTTAGTGGAACTTTCCAGCAACACTATCTGGTTCCAGAATTTTCTTTGTGGTAAGTTTTTTTAAATTTACTGTTTCAATTTATTTACCTAATTGAATATTATGTTTATTCTTAAGTCATATTTGATAAGTTATAGTTTCCCAGGAGTTTGTTCATTTAAAGAAATAAAGCATGCTTTAAAAATGTTTGTCTAATAATTCCAAAATTACAAGCATTGGTGGGTCTGTTCCTAGCACCTGCTGCTTCTGCTGACCCTTGCTCACAGGGTTTTGAGTGCTTGGTGGTATGTGACCACGTGCTACTCATTTTCCTTGAAAATATGTTTATAGGAATAATTTGAGGCCCTTAATGAATTTCTTGTCACCAGAAAATTTTTTGGGTGCTACTGTCAAGAGTTCAGGAACACTGTTGGCTTGAGACTTTAAATTCACAAGCTCTGGACCATCCAGGCTGCAAAGGTGCAAATGAGGGACAATTCACTTCCAGCTCTCCTTGCCCTGAAGGTCTAGCCCTTGCTTTCCCAGATTAATGTGGACGCCCCACCTGGGGCAGGCCCTGAGCTTTGATTTTTATTCTTCTCATCTAAGAAGCCATCAGAATAGAAGCTCAAATTTGCCAGGATTGTAGAATTTCGTCAGGGCTTCGGTGCTCTGCTTACTTCTCTAGGTTCTCAATTTCCTTTCAGTGATGGTCTCATCAATCCTTATAATCTTGTGAGATCTTCAATGCTATTAAGACTTTAAAAAAATCCATCCAGCATTTTCAGTTTTTTTTTCCAATGGGAGAGTTGTTCTGAATAACCTAATCCACCATCAACAACCTTAATTACTCTGTCTTTTTGGCTTTGCTTATTTTTTTTTCTCCTTAGCCCTTCACGCTACTTGACGCTATATTATATATTTATTTGTCCACCAAGTAGATTGTAAACTCCATGGGTGCAGGCTCTTTTTTTTTGTTCACTATCTTCCCAGCACCCAGGATAGCATCTGGCAATACTGAGTATTCAGTATTTGATGAATGAATGAATGAAAAGAGAGTGAGTCTGCACACCTCTTTGTGCTGTGGCCACAGTGGGTCAAAGCGAGAGGACCGGAGGATTCAGAAACACAGTCACCAATCTGGCACCTGCGTGGAGACCTTTCAAGACATGATCTCAGCTCAGGACCACAACTTACCATGGCGGAGTAAAGAAGAAACCTCACGCCTTCCTGGTTTTCAGTATTTCCCTGGATTCGCTGTTGAGCAGGGGAACCCACGGGCCTGTGTGTCCTTTCACTTCCTCTGGGATTCTGCCTTTGCCCACGTGACTCAGTTTCCTCCATTTCCTCTCTCTCTCTGCTCTGGTCTCTTGGTTCACCTCTGTCTCAGTCTCTCTGTGTCCATCGCTTTCTCTGTTCTGTCTCCGTCATGCCCTCCCTTTGTCTCTTTCCTCCTCCATCGGGTACAATTCCAACTGTCCTTGCCCCTGCCCATATCCCTACTCTCTACCTTAACTCCAGGTCACCAAACCCTCTACCTCAGCCCCCCTTTCTTGTCTCTAGACCCTGTTTCTATGCAAGGGTCCCCTTCCCTTCCATCTGCCTCCGTGTTGCTGGGGGTGCTTTCACCCCCTCCCTGGTGCCGTCACCTCCATAGCCTTCCACTCTTGAGTTTGTGCATACTGTGGCTGTCCTCTCTCAGTCAGCCTCCCCTATTTTGTTCCTGTCTCCTCCATCTGTCCCCCATTTGACTTGTCTTCTCTATTTCTGTCCTGGTGCATTTGAACCTTCTATCTCTGTCCCTGTCACCTCTATTTCTGTCCCTTCCATCTCTCTGCCCCCTCTCTAGATTAGTTCACTCCTTATCTAATATTATCTCCTGTATCTCTAGCACTGTCACCTTTATCGCTGCCCCTTTGGTCTGAATTTGCTCCTTTTGCTTCTATCACTGTTACTCCAACTTTGTCTCTGGCACCTTCTCTTTTTTCTTTCTTACATCTCCCTCTGTCACTTGTTATCCCTGCCCTCTCTGTCTCTGTCACTGTCCCCTCTGGTTATCATTCTTCTCTGGCACCTTGTCCTCTCTGAATATCTGTCCTTGTCCTTATCTCGCTCCCCTCTCTCACTGCACTCTTGAGCTCTGCCCCTTCTTCCTTGGTCTCCGTCCCAGGCCCTTGGTGTCATCTCAGTCCCCAGTCCTCTCAGACTCTGTCCCTGTCCCCCTGGTCCTTGTCTCATCCCCTCAGTCTCTGTCACTGGCCTCTAGGTCTCCTCTTTCCTCTGCAACGTTCACCTCCATGCACTTCCCTTTCTCTCTTGTCTGTCGCTTTCTCCCTCGCCCCTGCCTTCATCCTCTCTGTCACTGTGGCTGGTCCCCCTGCTGCGTTCTGGCCGTCCTCTCCCCTGCCTCGGGGCCCTCCGCTTTTGGGCCCTCCCCCTGGGCCATTGGCTCTCTTTCTGCCCCTTCTATTTCCCTCACGAGCTTCCATCCTTCCTGACCAGGTCCCGTCGCTCTCGCCTCTGGCCCTTCCTCTGGCCTCATCATCATTTTCCTCCGCCGCCTCCCCCGTCTCCGGGGCTTTGCCCCTCAACAGGATTTTGATGGGGCGCATCCCCTCCCAGGCATTTTGAAGGAGAGACGGGACCACCTCGAGGCCCACCTGCCGTCAGTCACCCAGGTCTTCCCCACTCCCGCCCCATGCCTCGCCTCACGCCCTTTCCCGCCCTTTGTCTCCTTCTCTCAAGCTAAAAATGAAAACCGAGCGCGTGCGCACCAACCACCAAGTGAGGGAAGGGAGCGCGCGAGCTCACGCGAACTCACGCGAGAGCTCACTCATTCTGGCCTTCGGTTCGGCAACTAGTGACGTCACGGAAGTTCTGTTCCGCCTTATTGGCTGGGTCCGACCAGCGCGCGCTTGCGCAGGAGGGCGGCCAAGTGTCTTCACGCGCCAAGTGGCGCTCATCGCTTGCGCTCCCCGACCCTGGAAACCCCAGAGAGACGCGTGTCGTCATGGCAACACTGCCCTTAGCTGATTGGATATCTGCGCTGGTTGAGTGGATCCGCTGATCTGATTGGATACCAGTCAAGTGGATGCCTGTGTCTGATTGGATGTCAGGGATATTTGTTCTTGCATTCCTCTCAGCTCGTCTCTCCCTGCCGGGTTTCTGCCGTGAGTGCTGGCACTGTGGAGATGGAAAGGGATTTGAGTCGCTAGGCGGCTTGACGCGGGGACACTGCAGGAGACGCTGCAGGAGACTCTGAGATACAAACTTCCCTGTCGCCCCGCCAGAGGGCGCCACAGAGTGCGGGACGGTTGGAAGCCTTGGTGACTGGTGATGTCACTGGCGAGCCGCTTATGATTGGATACATCATACCTGTGCTAAAGCGATATGAAATAATTAAAATAAGCAAATTCATAGAGTCAGAAACTAGAATACCGGTTACCAAGGGGGTAGGGAATGAGAGTGAATGCTTAAATTGTCCAGAGTTCCTCCTTGGGGTGATGGGAAAGTTTTGGTAATGGATGGTAGTGATGGTAACACAAGGTTGCAAATGTAATTACACCACTAATAATGTAATTGAATGTAGTTAAGAGAGACAATTTTAGGGTATCTGTATATATATATATATTATATATGGTATTTGTATATATGTTACTAGAATAAAAATTTAAAAAAAAACACCATAGGGCTGTACAACACAGAGAACCCTAAGGTAAACAGTGGACTATAATTAATAGTACTACTGTAATAATATTTCTTCATCAGTTGTAACAAAATGCACCCCATTAATGAAAGGTGTTAATATAGGGTGGTATATGAGAACTCTGTATTTATTATCTGCATAATTTTTCTGTAAACTGACTTCTCTAATTAAAAAATTAGTAAAATAACTACCTTGTGCTCACTTAAATATGCAAAGGTCATTCGCCTTTTATTATTTCTGCTGTGCGAACAGGTAAGAGTGGACACCTCCTGTGGCTATGGACCCGTGTAATGCTTACCTGATCTCTATTTCCCCTGATTTTCCCATCACCCCTCCCCTTGTATAATCCACAATCCTTGGGTGGTCCTGCCCCCCTGGCAGGGATGTAAGGGTGGGAACAAGACTCAGGCCTGGCCAGTCAGAAAATGGACTTGCCACCCCTGAGGGGCTGGTGAAAGCTAACCTTGAGACTTGGTAGCAGCACTGAGGAAAGAGGCTCTGCCTTTCTGCCTCTGTGCTATGACAGGATGCAGGTCTGTCACTGCTGAGGGCTCTCTTTGCCTCTGTGAGGGAAGAGGGATGTCCGAGAGGGAAGCCAAGATACAGAAAATTAAATCCCAGGCATGGAAAGAGATATATTCCTGATGATTCATTTTAGTGCCTGGATCCAGACATTCTTGAAGCTAGCATTATGGCTCAGTTGTATAAGCTGATAAATTCAAAAAAACAAAAACAATATTCATGAGATAGCAAGATTTTTTAGAAAGTTATAGTAATGAAGTCAGTGTGGTATTGATGGAGGCACAAAGAAAGACAAATACACCAGTGGTACAGGATTGAAAAACCAGAAAAAGACCCACACTTGTTTTATGGCAAAAGTGACACTGCAGTGCAGCAGGAAAAAAAGTTTAAAAAAAATAAGGATGTCAGTAGATTTTACCATGAAAAATAAAAAAAAAGACTCTTGACCCCTATCTTACACCAGACACAAAAATATATTCCCAACAAATTGTAGATCTAAGTCTCCAAGTTTAAACAATAAAACCTCTAGAAGAAAACAGTGGAAAATATCTTAAGCACCTTCAGGGTTCTGTCTCTCAAACAAGAAATAAGCCAACAAAAAAAGCCCTAATTATAAGGGCAAATATGATAAATCAGAATATATTAAAATAAGAACTTCTGTGCATAAAAAAAATCATTAAGAGAGTGAAAAGACAAGCCACAGAGTGGGAGAAGAATACACACACACACACACACACACACACACTTTGTGTTAGTTTGAAGCTGTTATGTACCCCAGAAAAGGCCATGTTCTCTTGATCCATTCTTGTGGGTACAGATCTATTGTGGGTGGGACCTTTTAGCTAGTTTGTTTCAATTGAGATGTGACCCACCCAATTCAAGGCAAGTCTTAATCCTTTACTGGAGTCCTTTATGACAGAATAAAAGGCAGGAACATAGCAGACACTAGCCATGTGCCTTCCCATGTGACAGAGGAACCCCAGATACCAGAAGCCTTTCTTCAGAGAAGGTATCTTCTTGCTGATGCCTTCATTTGGACATTTTCATGGCCTTAGAATTGTAGCTTGTAACTTAATAAATCCCCATTGTTGAAAGCCAACCTATTTCTGGTATATTGCATTTCAGCAGCTTTAGTAAACCAAAATGCACATGTATGCATACCTATTAGATCTTCTGACAAAGGAATCATATGCAGAATATATAAAGAACTTCCATTACTCAATAAGAAAAGGCAAACAACCCAATGGAAAAATGACTAAATGATGTGAATTGGCACTTCCCCAAAAGGATATCCAAATGACTAATAAACCTTGGGAAGGTGCTAAATTTCACTACTCATTGGGGAAATGTAAATTTAAATCACAGTACAAAACCACAACATCCCCACTAGAATTGCTAAACTTAAAAAGACTGACACCATCAAACACTGGCAAGCAATGGAAACACTCATACACTGCTGGTGGGTGTGTAAATTGAGACGATCCCTTTGGAGAAGGGTTTGGCAGTGTCTACTAAAGCTGAATGAAAATACACACTATGACCCAGCAGTTACACTTCTGTATATATCCAGTCAGAATGCCTACCTTCGTTCACCAAACGGCAGATACCAACACATTCCTAGAAGCATTCTATGTTATAGCCCCGAACCAGAAATCACCCCAATGTTGCCCAAAGCAGAATGGATAAATCTGTTATGGAATATTGACATATCTGTTTGATGCAAAGACAATGAACAATTGACAACAATCAGCAGCCAAGTGGAGAGCTTTTGTAGGTATCACACTGAGTGAAAGAAGCTAGACCCACAACCCTCCCTCCACAAGGCTGCATTTATATGAAGTTCAAATAGCAGGCAAAATGAAGCTGTGGCGTCAGAAATCAAGGTAGTGGTTAACTTTGGGCTGGAGGGATGACCCCAAGGGAGTGTGAGGGGTTCTGGGGAGCTTATTATATTCTATGTCATGACCCAGGGGCTGGTTGCACAGGTGTGCTCCATTTGTGAGCTTTCATTAAACCATACATTGGAGATCTGTACATTTTTCTGCATGTATATTATCTTCGATTCAGAAAATTTTAAAGAAAAGCTAGTTTTTGGTTGCTTGCAAGTTGAAGAGCCTTGAATAATACAAGTGGCCACTTGTATTTTTGTTTTGCCCTTTTTCTATTGGGAATTGTGGTAACTTTCCTGTGTTCCCTCCTCCTTCCTACACTGTGGCAGGTTGAGAGTGGTTACAGTTTTCATTTAGCATTAAGTTCCTGGACAAAGAGAAACTCCATGTGGCCTCAATAAAAGAAATACCCACTGCCCAGAGATGCCGGGCTTGGAGTCGATCCAGGGATTGGCTGCGGCTTTGGGTTCCCTCCCTTTGAGGAAGCGGTGAGTGTTTCCGCAGTTGCACCTAGGATGGTTGTATTGTTAGGTAGATGGTTTTATTTATTCAAAAATTATTTTCATTTTGAAATAATTTCAAACTTCAGGAGAGTTGCAAAAATAATACAAAACCCATACAGAAAATGTCAATATACCCTCCACCCCAGATACTCAGATCCACCAACTTTTAACATTTGCCACATTTGCTATGTCATTCTTTCACTTTTCCCCTTTCTTCCAACTATCTATCTATAAGCAATCTAATTTTCTACATATTCGAGAGTAGATTATATGCATCATGCTCTTTGAATACTTAATAAGCTCAAGGACATTTGTAGGAATAAGGATATTCAACTTATGGAACCACTTAAAATAGTTATCAGGTTCAAGAAATTTAGCCTAAATATAAAATTCACAGTCTATATTCCAGTTTTTTCATAGTCCTGATAATGTCCTTTTGAGCCTTTTCACTTCCATTATTAGATCCAGTCCAGGATGATGTATTTTATTTAATTGTCATTGTTACTTTGGTCTCTTTTTCTTAATTGTGGGAATATATTGTGCCAGTTTGAATGTATTATGTCACCCAAAACACCATTATCTTTGATGAAATCTTGTGTGGGCAGATGTATCCGTGTTGATTAGATTGTAACTGTTTGAGTGCTTCCATGGAGATGCGACCCACCCAACTGTGGGTGATGACTCTGCTTGGATAGTTTCCATGGAGCTGTGGCCCCGTCCATTCAGCATGGGCCTTGATTAGTTTACTAGAGCACTATATAAGCTCAGACAGAAGGAGAAAGCTGGCTACAGCCAAGAGGGACACTGAAGAATGCACAGGAGCTGGGAAGAGAGGAGCTGCAGATGAGAGACACTTTGAAGACCCGTTGAAAGCAGACTTTGGCTCTGGAGAAGCTAAGAGTGGAAAAACACCCCAAGAGCAACTAAGGGTGACATTTTTGAGGAACTGCAGCCTGTAGAGGAACATCCTGGGAGAAAGCCATTTTGAAAGCAGAACTCCAGAGCAGATGCTGGCCACGTGACTTCCCAGCTAACAGAGGTTTTCCAGACCCCTTTAGCCATCCTCCAGTGAAAGTACCGGATTGTTGATGACTTACCTTGGACACTTGTATGGCCTTAAAGACTGTAACTCTGTAACCAAATAAACCCCCTTTATAAAAGCCAATCCATTTCTAGTGTTTTGCATTCCGGCAGCATTAGCAAACTAGAACACATCTATACAATGTAACCTTTCCAACTCAACCACTCCCAAGCACACAATTCAGGGAGATCAACCACATTCACAATGTTGCAGTATCCTCACCGTCATTTGTTACCAAAACTTCCCCATCTCCCCAAACAGAAAACTTGCACCCATTAGCGCCCATTTTGTACTAACTCCCCACCCTCCATAACCTGTACTCTACTTTCTGCCTCTATGAATTTGCATATTCTAGCTATTTCATAAAAGTGGAATCATACAGTATCTGTACCATTGTGTTTGCCTTAGTTCACTCAACATGATGTCTTCCAGGCTCCTTCATCTTGTCACAGTTATCAGAACTTCATTCCTTTTTATGGCTCAATAATATTCCATTGTATGGATAGATCATGTTTTGTTTATCCATTATCTGTTGGCAGACACTTGGGTTGTTTCCACCTTTTGGCACTTGTGAATAATGTGTAAGTATCTGTTTGAGTCTCTGCTTTTGGTTCTTTGGAGCATATCCCTAAGAATTTCCAGGTCATATGGTAGTTCTACATTTAACTTTTTGAAGGAATTTTTTTTAATCCACTTTATTCAAGAGTAATCTAGGTACAATAAAATGCACCAGTTTTACACACACAGTTCAATGAATTTTTGGCAAATGTATACAGTTCCATGACCACCTCCATAATCAAGATTTAGAAACAGTTCTATCACCCCAAAAGTTGCCTCTTGCTCATCTGCAATCAATCTCCTATCCCCACACCCCTGGCAACTGCTGATCTGTGTTGTCACTGTATATCAGCTTTGCCTTTTCTAGAATTTCACATAAATAGAGTCACAATGCATGTACTCTTCTGTGTTTGGCTTCTTTCAGTGTTTTGGTTTCTTTCTGTCAATGGACATTTAGGCTGTCTCCACTTTTCCAGTTTGGGCTGTTACGAATAAAACACCTTTGGATATTTGTATGTTTTTATTTCTTGTGGGAAAATACTTGCTGAGTCAATGGTAAGAGTCTGATTAACTTTAGAAGAAACTGTCAAACTATTTTTCAAGGCATTTGTAGTGGGTTGGAAATATCCATTTCCCAACCCCTAGAACCTGTGAATGTGACCTTATTTGGAAAAAGAGTCTTTGCAGATGGGAGGAAGTTAAGTATATCGAGATGAGCTCATCTGGGATTTGGCATGGACCCTAACATCCAGTGACAGGTGTCCTTATAAGAGAAAGGCAGAGGGAGATCTAGGAAACAGGGACACACAAGGGAGGAGGCCATGTGAAGATAGTGATCACGTGTCTACAAGCCAAGGAAGGGCAAGGATCACCAGCAGTCATCAGAAACCAGGAGGGTGGCACGGAGCAGACCCTCCCTTGGAGCCTCAGAAGGAACCAACGATGCAGACACCTTGATTTTCATCTTCTGGGCTCCAGAACTGGGAGAGAATAAACATTGGCTATTTTAAGCCACCTGATTCTAGTCATTTGTTACGACAACCCTGGAAACCAACAGAGTGTTTGTACCATTTTCCATGGTAGGAGAACTTTGTGAAATGGTGTGTGTGGGGAAATGGGTGTGAATTAAGCAGCCCAGGGTGGAGCACAGTAAAATCTGCTATCTGTAGGGGCTGTCCTTTGCCCACTGTCTCATGATTCTGTGGGGCTGTCAGTCAAGGGACCCCCGTGTTCTCCACTAAAGAATGCTATGGCTTTGAAGAGATGCCACACTTCACAGTCCCAGCAGGAAGAGACGGGGGTCCTGGTGGTTATTGGCAACCCTGGGCTGAGCTCAGTCCTGCGGGACATGTGGGAGAGGAGGAGTCAGAGATGGCAAAGGGCTTGCCACACTGTGAGCCTTCCTCTTCTGGGTGCAATAGTTGGCTTGGGGTGGCCATGTGAGCCTGGAGCGGGACCAGCCAGGCTCCTTTTCCTGAATGAAATGGAGACCCAGGGAGAGGCTCCTCAATTTGTTTCCTTTAAAACTATCCGCTGTGAGGGCAATGATGGCAGGTCCTCGTAACTTCCTGCTCAATGATCAGTCCCCCATAATGAAGCCCACGCCCCATAATGAAGACTGGGATGGACCAATGCTTGCTTTCCCAGGCTGTCTTGCAGCTAGGGTGGTCAGAGGACCCATAAGGAGAACTCTTCCAGAGGTGAGGGGAAAGGCACACACATGAGGGAGGCTCCTGCATTCACCTTTCTGGCTTTAGATGTCACCATGGGAGAACATAGTTTTGGAGCTGCAGACAATTTGTGCTCACGAGGGGAAGGCAAAGTGAATCTCAGAGATGCCAACCCAGTGGTGACGTTGCTGAGCAACTGAACTCACCCTGGGCCTGTCTGTCTTTGAAAGACTTGATATTCAAAAAAAAGAAATCTCTTATTTAAATTTTCAGTCGAGGATTCTGTTATTTGCAGCTGAAGACATCATAACAGGTACAGCATCAAAAACCTAGAGCTCCAAATGGCCATTTTACTGTCATTGCAAAAACCTGCCAGTGAATGAGGTCAGTAAAGAGGAAAGCAGAAGTGAAAGGGTCACTTGAACGCCTGGATCCAGCCATGCCTGAAGTCCTATGTATAACCCAGACTCACCACGTTCAGGGGTCTTTCGATTCTGTTTGTGGCTTATGGTAGTTTGGGCTATAGTTTGTCTCCTGTAATCAAAATGGTCCTTGATGATGTGATTTTTTTAAATGAAGGCCCAGAGAAATCAATTAAGTTGTACAGGGTCACCCAGCCAGTTAATGAAATGTGTATTTGACTGAACATGGAGCCTGCATGTTCCGACCCACCTTTCTGGTCCCAGAGAGGACACCAGCCCCAGGTGGGATGAGACCCCTGGTGTGTGTTTATTCTGGCATCGAGAGTAGCAGCAGCGGGGGTGTTGGTGATCAGCCAGACGTGGGGTGTGGTGACAGAAGGGCGGACGTTGTGTGTGTCTGGGGGGACATGGAGGACTGGTCCACTGACATTCATGACAAGACCAAGGGTCAGGACACCAAATCTTGGACAAACAGCAAAGGGACAGCGAGACAGATGGACAGAGAGTTTGGGGGCAGGGGGTCCCCCAGACATGCATGTCCCCTCACCTCAAGGGGGAGCCCCAGGAAGGGAAGACAGACACAGTGGGGACTGAATGTCCCCCGCCCTGAAACAGGGAGCTGGGCCTGCCTCCCACCCTCGTGCTTTCGGGGCAGGAAGGGCAGCAGGCCCAGGGCGGCCCTGCACCACGCAGCTCGGACGTTATGGCTTCGAGGAGATGAATTCACGGTCCGGGCAGAAAAGGATGGGGTCCTCAGGGGGCCTGGGCTGATCCTGGGCCTAGGCCAGACCTGTAGGAAGGGGCAAGGGGAGGCGGAGTCACCGATGGCAGGGGCTAAGCCAGAGACCCGCGGCAGCTCCATCACCATCCTGGGAACCCAGGAGTCACAGGCCCGAGCCCTCCGCCCTCAGACCAGGAGCCTGGCCCTGCAGCCCCTCCCCCTCAGACTAGGAACCAGGCCCCCAGACCCCCCTCCCTCAGACCCAGGGGTCCAGGCCCCAGCCCCTCCTCCCTCAGACCCAGGGGTCCAGATCCTCAGTCCCTCCTCCCTCAGACCCAGGAATGCAGGTTCCTAGGCTCCCAGCCCCTCCTCCCTCAGACCTGGGGGTCCAGGCCCCCAGCCCCTCCTCCCTCGGACCCAGGAGTCCAGGCCCCCAGCCCCTCCTCCCTCGGACCCAGGAGTCCAGGCCCCCAGCCCTTCTCCCTGGTCTGGGTTCCTCACCCCTCACTCTGAGTTCTCTTTCTCTGATAGTCCTTTGCTGCCTTTCGTGAAGCTGGTCAAAGTCTTCTCCTGAAGACGGAAATCCAGAAGGTTGCAGTTGGGGGACAGAGGCAACCAGTTAGCAAGGGTAAGACCTCAGTCCTGTTTCACTACTCACAAGGCTCTTTTTTCACTCAGCTCTGAAGTGATGGGGCAAGGGGTGTTTCCGCCCTGTTCTACTGTAGGAGTGAGAGCCAAAAAAGAGAAGTCACCAGAAATATGGGGAGAGGTGAGGCTGGTGGGGAGCCAAGGTGGGGAGGGGCTTGGAGGGGGGCGGTGGGTCAGCTCTCGGTACAAAAACACCCTGGGGCAGGGGGGCCCTACAGAGCATTAAAGGCCTGAACTCAAGGTCAGGGCCAGGGTCAGGGCTGCGTCCAACTTCTCTCTGTGCCTCCAGGAAGCTTCCAGAAAAGTTTGTGGAATGAATGAGTGAATTAGGAGCAGGGTAAGTGACAGAAGTAGGGGGGCAGGGACTAGGGAGGCCAGGGAGGCAGCACCTGGGTACAAAATTTCACAGGGTCCCAAAACTCAGGAATGAAGATAAATAAAATTTTGTTATAATCATTTCTAAAAAAATTTTTTAAAGAAATCCATGATGAACAAAGTATCAACATTTCAAATAAAAGTTAATCCCATGCCATATCAGAGCCTAAGACAAAAGAAAAATGTGTGTCCCTATATACTTGTTTTTACTTATTCTTTTTAATGGTTAATTGGGGGGGGCATTTAAAAAGGTAGAGAAAATATTGAAAAAAAATGACAAGAAAGGATGGATATTCCCAACATTATTTTAAATTTAGATCTTTTATTTATACCCCAGATGTCATTTTAGTTTCCTGGTTTTAATGGAAGCAAATTCATCCACCCTGTATTCAAAATCTGTTTTTTTGCTTTGCTGTTTTTCAAATGAGAGGCTGGGCGTGTTGGGCAATTTACATTAGTGAAGTGGTGATCTTAAATGATTTTTAATTAAAAATTATCACACTTCTCACTGTGACCCACAAGGCCCCACTGGGTCTAATGCCTGCCTCCTCCCATCCCTCTTTGCCCTCCCCTCCACCCCTGAGGCCCCCAGCTCTCTGCTCTGGCTCCCTGCCCCTGGCTTCACCTGCAACCTCCCCCACACCTTCACCTGAGTCGGCTGCTTCCCCACCTCCAGCCCTCTGCTCAGTGCTCATCTCCCTGGAGAGCCCCTCTGATCCCCTAATCTAATGGGCACCCCCTCCATGCACAGCCACCCACCAACCCAGGTCCCCTGTACCTCTGGAACTTTCACCCTTTTGGAAAACAGTCCACAAAATTAAAACAAAAAAACCACCCTGACACCCTGAATTTTACGTTGGCTGCTCTATGATGAAATTTTCTGTCCTAGTCTATTTAATTAATTCTTAAACATTTTAAAAAAATTGCTACACCCTCCCCAGGCAACCATGATCCACTAATTTTCACAGCCGGCTCTTTGCAAAACCCTGCTGCAGCCAGTCGCTGCGATTCTCTTCCTTATTTTTACCGAGCCTCGTGGGTCCCAACGGTGGCTAGTCACGTGCTGAAGAGAGGCACGGCCCCTCCCCTGGATGCACCGGCCCGGGTGAGAAAAGCGCAGCACAGAAAGGCTCAGCGACTTGCTCCAAGTCACACAGCGGAAGTGGCGGGCGCGGGGATTCCTGCCACCCGGGCCGGGGCGCACCCACCTCCACGAGCTGGTGCCAGTGCTCCACAGGCTTGCGGGGGTTGGCCAGCATCTCGGCCCAGTGCTCGCGGCCGTGCGCGTCAGCGGCGTCAGGGCCCACGCGGCACACGCCGATCACCTCGTTGTGCCCGATGCTGGGGAGTGCGGGCGGTGAGCGCCAGGGAGGGGCGGGAGGGGGGCCCGGCGCCCCTCCCGCCCCCCGGCCGCGCCCCCTCACCAGTCGTAGTCCACCACCGCGATGCTGAGCCCCACGTTCTCCACGCTCTCGGGGGCCACGTCGAAGACCAGTGCCTCGTTGTACGTGGGGTTCAGCGTGTTCTTCTTGATGGAGGTTTTCCGCTTCTTCAGGCGCCGCCCCTCGCTGATCAGAGAGGCCTTCACGTAGGGGTCTGGGGGCGGGAATGGAGAGTGTGGAACGGCGACTCCCCAGAGGCCCCAGCCCCAGGATCCGGGTCCCCAGCCCCTCCTCCCTCAGACCCAGGAGTCCGGACCCCCAGCTGCCTCCTCCCTCAGACCCGGGAGTCCGAGCCCCCTCCTCCCTCAAACCCAGGGGTGCGGCCCCTTTTCCCCCTGGGACCCACCTGAGAACCCAGTGAGGTCCATTGCTTTGAGGTTAGAGGCTTTGATGATGGTCACGGTGAGGCGCCCGGCCGTGGGGAGGTAGCAGAGTGAGAAGTTGAGCTCCCCAAGATCTGCCTTTTCCTGCGGTTGGGGAAGGGGGTGAAGCTGTGCCTAGCCGGGTGCTCCCTGCTGCTCTCCGACTCCCTCTCCCATCCCTGGTTCCTCCCTGCCACCCGGGCTCAGGCTTCCAGTCCACTTAACCATCACACTGAGCCCAGGCCTGGCAGCCCCGCAGCAGCCGCCGTCCCCACACACCCTCTGGGATGTCACAGACTGTTTGTTCTGCAGGGAGGGTGGGAAAGGGCTGGAGGGGGAGGAAGAGAGAGAGAGAGAGAGACCAAAATGCCAAGAGAGATACAGCTAGGAAGACAGAGGGAGAGGCCCAAAGCGAGAGAGACCCAGAACCCCTAAAGCCCCGGGCAGATGCTCCTCCTGTGTGACCCCATAACGCCACCTCCTGACAACAATCTGTGTGACGACCTAGACTGGGAGCCCCAGAGGACTGCCTGGAGTCCCCAGGTCCTGATCCTGGAAAAAAGTTGTTGAAGGAATGAGTGAAGAAATGAATGAAGACATGAACTGATGAGGGGATGATGAAATGAGAGATGCCAGACACAAGGAGACACAGAGGGGTGCCCTCAGGTGGGATGCTGGGGTACAGATGGGCGCTGGGGGGACAGACAGTGGCCCTGGGAGCGGGAAATCCTGGAACCAGGCACCTGGTTCAACAATGTCATTGCACAGATGGGGAAACTGAGGCTCAGAGAAGGGAAGTACCTTGAGCATGGTCACTAGTGGGCAGGGCCAACCCTCTTCTGTTGTGAAGACAGAGCTTAAATGCCCCCTCTGCCCCCCACACAGACACACACTGCTCTCCCAAGTTAGCTGTCCATGGGCCTGAATGGGGAGGGCTGCGGAGCTGGAGGGTCTGGGTTTTGGGGTGTGGAAGGGGTCAGAATACCCCCATGAGGACCAATAAGCAAGTCTGGTGGAGGGAGGGGGGACATCTAGGAAAAAGAGATGGCAGGCGGCAGAGCTCATAAGACATGGAGGGGCCAGTGCAATGCCAGGGCCTGGGGACCCCAGGGTGCCTGAGAAAGGAAGTGTCAACATATCAGAGTTTGGGAGTCAGGGGATGGATAATTCACAAATTCAAAGATTGGGGGTTTCTGGCGTTTAGGGAGTCTGGGAATTGGTAACTCAGGAG
This sequence comes from Bradypus variegatus, assembly GCA_004027775.1. Taxonomy (NCBI): domain Eukaryota; kingdom Metazoa; phylum Chordata; class Mammalia; order Pilosa; family Bradypodidae; genus Bradypus; species Bradypus variegatus. The sequence goes on from PVKY010001405.1 coordinate 15,714, forward strand.
GTAGACAGTTAAGGAAGCTGGAAAAACAAAAGCTGGGGAACTCGGGGCTCAGAAAGTTGGAAGGTCAGAGGGTAGAGGTCATGGGGTCACAGCCTGAGGTTGAGATTGGGTAAGGCAGCTGGGAGGGGGGTGGTGTATGTCTTGTGTCATCTTGATGGTCACCATCAAAAGGCAAGGGGGGGTTGTCAGCTGTTGGGGAATCTAGGGTCAATATGTGACCAAGTAGGGGGCATGGATGGCCAGTCTCCAAGTCTGCTCATGCTTGTATGTTGAGGTATTTCCCTACGCCATGAATTTTAAACAAAAAAGGAGCCGGGGATGAGCAGTTAGAAGGTCACGAGGCCTGAGGCTGCACATGGAGGGGCCCGGGACCCCCGGGGTGGGGATGGAGGGCAGGTGGGGGGAGGGGCGGCTGGACTCGGGGGCCACTGACCGAGCCGCCCTCCACGATGTCCCTCCAGAGCGGGCGGTCAGGGGGCTGCTCAGCCAGCTCCAGGAGATTGTCCAGCACCACCTGGCCGATGAGGTCGTGCCGGGAGAAGCGGTCGAAGTCGTAGACGCTGAAGTGCAGTTTGCGCTGGGCCAGCTCGGCCAGGGGCACCGAGAACTGGAAGGTCTCGTTGAACACAGGGTTCAGCGTCTTCCTGTGCACCTGGTGGGTGGGCAGGTAAGGGAGATGGCACTGCACCCCCAGGGCTCTCCTCCCTCAGACCTGGGAGTCCAGACCCCAGCCCCTCCTCCCTTGTACACAGGAGTCCGGGACCCCCATGCCCGCCCGCCACACCATACCTTGGTCTGGAACTTTTTCTTACGGTCCGGCAGCAGGTAGATCTTGACGTAGGGGTCCGAGAAGCCGTTGGAGTCCTTGGCAGGGAGGTTCAGGGCCTGCAGGACGCGCACCACCAGCTGGTCGGAGCCATAGAGGTAGCGCAGGGCGAAGCTGATGCGGCCGCAGGGTGCCCCCACCTCTCCGGCCCCCGGGGCCCCACCGCCCCGCCAGCCGCCTGTCCCCATTCCCTGGTACAGCTCGGGCTTTATCTGCCCGATGAGCTTGGCCTTTTCTTCACTGCCCGGCAGGGGCAGGGGTAGGGCGGGCGGCCGCTCCTCACTGCCCGGGTCCGGCTGGGGGGTCAGGGTCTGCTGGGTGAGGGGCCGTGGCAGGGTTGGGTACCTGTGGGGAGGTGGGGAGACCAAGGTGGGGTCAGCATCTGCCACCTGGGCCTGCCTCGGAAAATCGGGAAGCCCTCCTGCCTCCTCCCTCTCAGCTTCCTTCTCTGACTGCCAATAAGCACTGGTGAAGCCAAAGCTCCCTCTTCAGCCATTCCATGGTGTCTTCTCCCCTCCCCCCCTCAAGTCCTTTCCCTGGACACCTTATCTAACCCCCAGGTTCCAAAGACTACCTACCAAAGCATGGTTCTGCCCAGCCCCACCACCACCCACCAGACCCCACACACCCACACCACTACTCCTCTTCACTAAGTTCAGTGCCATGCTCCAAACCTGCTCCTTCTCTGGGTATTCTGTGTTCCACCTAGACCTGCAGATCATCCTCACCGCCTTTTCCTCACTCCCCAAATCCTTTCCCTCCTGTTTCCAGAATTTCCCCATCCTCGCAGCCCCTGCCTGGCTGGGGCCTCTTCCCCTCCTCCAGGGACCGTCCCACCACGGGGGACAGTTTGGATGACAAGGCCCCTGGCAATGGCAGAGCTCACCAGGCACAGCTCCCCTGCAGCCCTAGCATGTGCTGAGAGGCAGGCCTAGGGCTGGGGACATGCGAGGGCTTCAAGCTATGGAGAGGGGTGCAGAGGGAGAGATGACACCAGCTGTGGGTCATCTGACCTTTTCCTTGCTCTCAGAGTGAGTTTGAGCAGGTCATTTATCCCTCTCTGAACCTCAGTTTCTCCATCTGTATAATGGGGGTTGGGGTGCCCAGCCCCATGAATCCATTAGTCTCTGGATTCCCGGGGACCTCCAACTCTGATTCCCCTGGCCAACTCCTTGGGAGGCTGTTCTCCCCTGGACACCACCCCAGGACCCAAAACAGCTCAGTGTCTCCTCCCACCCCTTCCTCTTCCAGATTCCTCGCCTCGGGATGCCCCACCGTCCACCCAGGCACACGGCCAGCTCTCTGCCCCCAGATTCCCTCCATGTCACCCCCTCCTCTCCATCCCCATGGCCCCACCCCTGGCTTGGGCCTTATCCTCTCTTTCCTGCACTTTCAGCCTCCAGTCTGCCCCCACATGGCCCCAGACCTGCTCACAGCCCTCTGTGGCTACCCAGTGTCCCCTGGACAAAGACCCAGTCACTTACACTGGCCCTTGAGGCCTTGTCTGGTCCTCCCATGCCCACAGCCTCCTCCCTCATGTTTGTTTTTGAGCTTTCTCTCCTGCCCTGGTGAGGGAGTTCCTAGAATGCACCATGACCTCCTTGGCCTCTCCCCTTTGCACAAGCTGTTCCCTCTGCCCAGCTCACACCTAACCTGTCTGCCTGGCTAACTCTTCCCTCCAGGTCTCAGCCGAGACACTGCCACCTCCAGGAAGTCCACACCCCCTCTCAGATAGGGATAGGTGGCTCCTCGGCCACCCCCAAGCTGCTGTACTTCCACACTGACCAGCCCGGGTGGGGACAGCATACTGGACAGTGTATTTCCCCCAGACTGTGAGTGACAGCAAGGCAGGGTAGTTCTGCCAGGCTTACCCTCTTTTCCCAGCACCAGCTCAGACCTAGCTCACATCAGGCACTCAAAATATATGTGCAGAATTGGGGTGATGCACAAATGAACCCCAGGCCACACTGCTGCCCTTGGCTTGGGGTGAAAGGGATGAATTGCCTGTGCCTCAGGTCTTGGGGGTTCAGCCCCATTCTCCTCCACCTTCTTGGCCCTGGAGTCCAGCTTCCCAGCCCCTTCTCCTTCAGACTCAGGCATCAGGAACCCTCCACCCTCAGACCCAGGAGTTGGGGAACCCAGTCCCTTCCCACCCCAGAACTCAGGACTCTGGATCTCCAGTCTCCTCCTCCCCTAGGACTCAGGAGAGACACAGATGGGAAACAGACACAGTGGAGGAGCAGGAGTTCAGAGTGGACCCCCAGCCCAGTTGCCTCTCTCACCTGGTGGTTGGTGCCAGGCTTGTGACCTGCTGATGGGACTGGGCACTGGGCAAGCCCCCACTGGGGGGCAGCAAGAGCAGTCCTGAGCCTGCCCCGCCCTCAGAGGGCAGCTCAGGGGACGTCTGGCTCGGTTTGACCCCGGCAGCCACCGCGGCCGCCGCAGCCTCAGGATATGAGTCCATGTCCAAGTAAGAGGGGTCAGGGGGGTCTGAGCCCCCCAGACTGCCTGGCTCAAGCAGCTCGGCGAAGGGTGGGTGGTGGGCAGTGTGGGCGTGGTGATGTGGGCCACCCAGGAGAGGGTGGCCCCCCAGGCCAGCCCCCAGGTGGTGCCCACTGCTGCCTACCAGGCCTGCCAGCCCGACCCCAGGGCCTAGGTCTTTGCGCAGGGGGCCACCGCCCACTGCAGAGCCTCCCTTGTCCCGCCAGGGCACCCAGCACAGCTTCCAGGACACGAAGAGGGAAACACCCAGGAGGACAATGCCACAGAATGTCACGATGACCGACAGCAGGCTCACGGAGATGTCTGAAGAAGATGAGGACAGAGGTCAGGGTTCAGAGGTTATCCACCCACAGCTGTCCCCAGAGAGCCAACCCTTCATATTTGCCACCCATTGTGCAAAGCACTTTACATGTATCACTTAATTTAAACTCCACAACCCCAAGAGGGAGGTGTCTATATATGCGTTTTAAAGAGGAGGAAATGGAGGCACAGTGAAGTTCAGTGACTTATTTATATAAAGGCAGTAAATGACAGAGCTGGGATTTGAACCTAACAGTGTGTCCAGATTTTATTTTCTTAATCGCTAGCCCACACTGCCTCTCTCTAAGAGGACATAACATCTCAGGCAGATAGGGTTCAAATCGCATCTGGCTGTGTGGCCTCAGGAACATATCTTAACCTCTCTGAGCTTTAGAGTCTTCTTTTGCCAGAAAGGAAGAAATCAGTCCTACCTCTTAGAGTGGTTTTAAGGAATGCAGAAAGTAAATGGCCTGAGTGCCTGCATGATATGATAGTGAACTTTTATAGATTGATGACTGTATTATTAACACCTTCCATAGAAGACACCTGCCCAAAGTCACACAGCTAGCAAGTGGTGGCATAAGGATTTGAACCTGGGATGCTTAGATCCAGAACACATGCTCTTAACCATTACACTACAGCACCTCCCAGTAAGTGCTAGATGCTATTACGTATTATGCTATAACACTTTCCAATAAACGGTACTCCCTATGTGAATTTTTACTAGAAAAGTGAATCCTATTGCTGCTGCCCCGTGCATCCCAAACCACCCACAACACAGCTGATGCTACTGGATGCTGCTATGTGTTGATATGCCTTTCATGCAAACCTGTGTGCAGCCCAATTCCTTGCAAACAAAGATTTCCAGCTCATTCAATAATTGGTACCAGGAGTGGGGTTTTTCAGAAAAGACCTTTAAGAATTGTGATTTGGGGGGTGCAGTGGGGGGAAGGGGGATTGACTCCTGGGTCTAAGCTAAAGGGTAGGGGGAAATCCCACTCCATCCAGACCACAGATTCTGATGGGGAAGCAGGTAACTGAGCCACTGCCAGCCAGGGCAACTGATGGCCTGGCTATGTACTGTCAGTCCAGGTGACGTGCGGCGGGAAGGGGGTTCCTTCTGGCCCTGGACTGTCCCGTGAACCTATCTAAGTCAACAGTCCACAGTGTAATCCTCATGAGAGACTGTATCCCATTTTACAGATGAGAAAACCGAGGCTGTGAGAAACAGGAAGTGATCCCACAAGGCCACAGACCAGGCAGTAGTAGAACCCCAAGTCTCATACCCCCCCACTTAGTTGCTCCTTCCTAAGTGACCAACATCTGCTGGGGGTTCTGGGAGCCTGGGGGCCTGTTAGAAACCCAAGGCAAGGGCTTTACCAGCCTCCTTTCTTCCCTTCCACCCTGAACATGATAAAAATTGAGGAAGGGGGTGATTTGGGGGGACAGGACAGAGAACAGGGGAGAAAAATTGAGCAGATCTTTTCCCCCACTGCCAGCCTGATCCTACCCTCCTCTCCCAGTCAAAGCTTCCATCCTCCAAGCCCTGACAGACTTCCCACTCCTGTCTGCTCAGACTGGGCGCAATGTGGGCCGGGAAGACCCATGCAGTTGAGCAGGAAAGGGTTAACCATAACCTCGCCCAAAGAAAGGTCCAGGTCCTGACTGTCTTCTGGAAGGTGCCCTCTGAGCCCTGGGCCTGTCCTGCATGTGTTTACCTGGGGACTTGGGACACGCCCCCTCATCTGATGCTAGTGATGTGAGTTTTGACAGGGGCCTTGGGCCACGTGGTAACCGGGGTCGGAGACTGAGGTCAGCTACACTCACATGACTGGCTCCCAAGAAAAATCCCGCAACCCCAGGCTCGGGCGAGCTCCCCTGGTTGGCGATACTCCGAGTGCATTGCCACACATCAGTGCCATTGCCTGATGCCCCCTGGGAGAGGACAGCTGGAAGCTCTGGAAGCTCTAGAAGCTCACACCTGGTCCCTCCCGGGCCTTGCCCCAGGTGCCTTTTTCCTTGGTTGATTTTAAGCTGGATTCTTTCGCAGTAATAAACTGAACCCTTGAGTACAATAACAGCATTTCTGAGTTCTGCAAGTCCTTCTAGAGAAGGACTGGGGGAGCCTGAAACCTAGCAGTGTACCAGACAACTCTGGGTCAAATTCTGGCTCTGCTACTTTCAGGGGGTGTGAAACTCTGAGCAAACAACAGCAACTCTTCTGTACAAAAGAGGTCTAACAGCAGAGCCCATCTCACGGCATTGTCATTGGAAGCCCTGCCCTGGTCCTCGGCAAGGGTGACTGTTGTCACAGCCTCCCAGCCCATTCTCCCTAGGGTTAAGGGACTGATAACATTCCCTGGTTCTCAGAACGCCACTGTTCCCTAGCTGTGTGGCCTAGGTTGAGTGGCTTCACCCTCTGAGCCTTGGTTTCCTCCATTGGAAGTAGGGATTATTTGTACCCCAGAGGGTCATTAAGAGTAGCCAGTGAAATGTGCAAAGGAGCTGGCAAGCTGCTTGGGGTGCAGGAGGCGCTCAATCAGTAGATCCCAACATGTACTGAAGGGCCACTGCGTACCAGCACTGCTGTAAGCACATCATGTGTGTTATGTCATTTGAGTCTCTCACATGTTCTGTGAAATAGTCATTATGATTATCCTCATTTTCCAGATGAGGAAACTGAGGCACGGAGGCAGAGTCACTTGCCTAAGTCACCCAGTTAGTAACAGGGCAGGTTGATTTGATCCCAGACAGTCTGACTTAAGAGCCTGTGCTTCTAACTACCATGCAAGATGCACAAAGACATCTCAAGGAGATATTTGGGGAGTGGGGAGGGGTGCATAGGACAAAAAACCAAAAGGTCAAGGGTTGAATGGACCACACAGCTCCTCTTTAAATTAGAGGGTTAGGGAGCCAACAGCAGGCAGGATGGAGGCAAGACTCTAGGACGGCCCAGCCTGCCTGGAATCTCCAAACACCCTGGCTGTAGCATAGGCAGGGGGCTAGCTGAGTGGTTGGGGTGCTGACCTGCATCTGGGCCCCGGGGGTAGCCCCGGATCCTCAGGTCGTTGAATTCCTGGCACCTGTCGCTGGTGTCGGCATCTCGGACCCGCGCGCAGAGGTCTGAGACCAGGATGAGTGCCCGCCGGCAGAGGTCATCCTCATAGTCTCCTGACATGGTGGCCAGCGGGTCCTGTGCTCGCGAGGGGCCGGGCAGGGGTGCAGGGTCGGGGGGTGGGGCAGAGGTGCAGAGATAAAGGGTGGAAAGAGGAAGAGACAGAAGGAAAGGATAGACAAGGGGACAGAGATTAGGGATGATTGGACAAGGGGATGGAGGTTAGGGGTGGACAGACAAGAAGGCAGAAACAGGGACAGGACAAATAAGGGGACAGAAATTTGTGTGAATGGACAAAGGAATAGGAATAGGACAAATGGCCTTAGGGGAAGAGACAGGGAAGGCCAGTCAAAGGGCAGAGATGAAGGGTGCACAAATATAAAAGGAGTGGGGAGACAAGAAGATGAAAATTAGGGGTGCACAGAGGGACAGAATTTAGGAATGGACAGGTGACGGATGTTCCTTCATTCAACAAATATTCCTTGGGTGCGCTGCCCATAGCAGATACAGTAGATAGTGAGAAGTGTCCCCAAAAGGAGAAACTGGGGGGATGTGACTCAAGGGACTGGAAAGAGGGTGGTCGGGGGCTCCCTGAGCTCTGAAGGGAGACAATAGGGCTGGCTGTGGACAATGGGGTGGGGCAGGGAACAACATGCCAAGAAGTGGGAACAGCATCAGTGGGGACCCAAGGCGGGAAGAGCCTTGGGGCCCAGGAAATGGGAAGTAGGAGGATTGGGGTGGACAGGGTGAGGACCAGGAGAGAGGGGTGGAGAGGGGCAGGTGTGGATGTGGCTGGGGACACAGGATGGAGAGAGAGGGAGGGTGGAAGAGACGAGGGAGGCAGGATCATCGGAAGGGCAAACTGGGGCCCAGGGCAGAGGGACAGATGAACACACAGAAGAAAAGCTAAGGATGGAGACTTGGGACGACAGCGATAAAGGATGGGCTGGAGAGATGTGTGGACAGAGGGGAAGCAGGGAGGAGCGAACGGGAGTGTGGACAGAGATATCTTCTACAGAGAAGAAACAGTGGCGGGCAGAAAGGATGGAATGCAGAAATAAAGGACAGAAAGACAGACAGATGAGGGCCAGAAATCACAGATGGACAAGGGAAAGAGGAGGCTGGGTGGATGGACATGGGTCCAGAAAGGAAGTAAGGATGGAGGCATAAATGAGAGGGAACCAGGAGAGAGCGATGAGTTGGAAGGGCGGGTGCAGGGGAAATCAGGGACAAACGGATCTGGGCTCACGGATGGACAGGTGTCGTGGGGGGTGCGGGGGGTGCAAAAGGCCGGGACTCGGAGACAGGCATGGTCTGACTCACCTGCTCTTATCCCTGCTGGATCCTGGGAGGCAGCCGAGGCGGCGGCGGGCGGCAGCCCATGGGGGATGTAGGGCAGACAAGGGGCTGCGGACCCGTCTCCACGCGCCGGGCGCTGAGAGGGGGTGCTGGAACGTACCGGAAGAAACAGCTCAGTCCGAGCCGCACCTCCTGCCCTACCAGGCCAGTTGCCTGACCCCAAGCGACCCGTGGGGATCTAGCAACCCCCTCCACCTCTGGGCCCCCAGCTCCTGTTGAAAGCCTAGGGACTACAACTCCCGGCAGACCTCGCGCTCGCGCTGCTGCGGCTTCATAGACCCAGTGCCGCAGGGTCTGCTAGGAGTTGAAGTCCTTACCGCCTCTCCGGGCTGCAGAGATGAGAATTTTGGGGGAGGTGGGGGGGGTCGGTTAGCATGCCAGGGTCCCAAGGCGCCGCAGGGGAGGGGGGCGATATCCGTGACCTCCAGAGGCCACGGATTTCTAAGTCCTTGGGGAGCCATGGAAAGGGTAAACAACTGCCACGCCGGGGTACGGTTGGGCGAGAGGTGGGGTACACCCAGGTGTTCCAGGTCCCCCCTTCTAGGGCCACGTGCCCCTCCCCCGGGGCGGCCAGCAAGCGCTGCAAAACTCCCACTCCGCGGCCCGGGATCCGCGCCTCGGCACCTCCCCCCGACCCCACGCGCCGGAGCGCCCCCCGGGGCAGGGCTGGGGCGGGGGCTGCAGCAGGGGAGTGGGAGGAGCGGACTCACCCGGAGCCGCCGCCGCCGCCGCCGCCGCCGCAGCAGCAGCAGCCCCGCGCGCCTGCCGCGGTGCCCGCTCGGCTCCTCCCCGCGCCCCCTGTCGCAGGTCCGCGGCTCCTCCCCCTGCACCCCCTCCTTCCTCGCCTTCCAACCTGCGGCCAAAAAGCTGGAATCGCGCGGCCGCAGCCAGGAAGGACGGAGATTTTCCGGGATCAGAGACTCAGCGCACTTCCAGAGCGGGGGACCCACAGATCTAGGATCACAACCTGCTGCTACCCGCCAGGAGCCAGAAGTCCGGGCCCCCAGCCTTCTCCTCCCCCAGGACTCAGGTGTCTGGGGTCCTAGCCCCTGCATTCTCGGATCTAGGAATCCGCAGCCCCTCCTTTCTCAGACCCGGGACTCCAGGCCCCTCTCCTGAGCCACTCTGAGCAAGGGTGGTGGGAGGGAAGGCGGAGACTCCGAGTTAGATGCAGAGAATCTCGGCCAGGTGGGGAGGCACCAGCAGCGACGGGGGTTCGAATCGTGCCTGCGAGCACCTGGGCTCTGAGTCCCAGCTTCCTTCTCAGCAAAACGTAGACAGTACAGTCTGTTTCCTAAGGGGCCAAGAGTTTTGCAAAATGAGTCAGTATAGATAAATCAATGGCACCAAGTAGGTGCTTAATAAATATTTCTTAAAAGCAGCACAGAAAAGTTACTGATGTATTAATAGCGCTTAGTGAAAATTGTCCCTGCAATGATCACTGTTGTCCCGGGCTTGGTGTTAAGTGCTTTGGAAGCATTTCCTCATTTAATCTTCACTTCCGCCCTAGGAGGGCGTCCTATTATGTTATTCCCATTTCCCAGGACACCACTGAGGCCCGTGGAGATTAAATCCCTTGGGGGAAGGTTGTAGAGTGCCTAAATGGCAGAGCTGAGTTTTGCCCCCCAGGTCTGTGAATCTCTACAAACATCTGCTCCCCAGATCTACAGTCACCACAGCAGCTTGAAGGGGTGGCTGGGAGGCCCCACAATCTCCCTCCACAGTGACACCCACATAAACATAATTTCTAAGTTTAAAAGAAAAAAATGCTTGCTTCTTCTGCAAAAGCAACTTTAAGGCAAATCTCCCAGCCTCCCCATAATCAAATCACTCCTCCACAGATGCTGTCTTTTATACATATATATATTTTAAACTTTTATTGGTGGATCATTTATTTAGAACACTCCCCAAAAATACGAATACTGCTTTTTTATGCAGAAAGGAGAATATGTCAAATCAGTCTTCTTTTAAGAAAGGTCATTTCCATCCAGTCCCAGGAATTACTTTTCATTGTGGGATTCACATTTCAGTAACACATATGCACCCATTTCAGGCAAAAAAGCACACTTGAACTTTAGATAATTATTCACTATTTTTGTGAAACCAACATAGGATGAAAACCTCCTCATCGTCCCACATTCTTCTTTTATAAACCATTCCGGCACTATTTGTAAAAGCTTTCATCAAATTAATTTGTATCCTCTTTCATTAGAATTTGATGTCTCCATGATCTTTAATTAAACTGTGGTTACCCTGTGAACTGTTATTTGTATACATTTTGCAGCTATTATCACACTGTAGAACCTTCCAGAAATGCCTTCCGGGTTCACCCTGAGCCCCATCTGCATTCTCCCAGATGAACCTGTATTTGCACCCCGGCGAGCTCATGTGGGTGATGCTCACAAGTGTGTGCACACAGCTGTCACAGCCAGATCCTGGCCCCCAGCTGGGCCCCTCCCAGAGAGGCAGCCCTGAAGCCCGGGGAGGGGGAGTAGGGGGACATTCAGGAAGGCACCTCCACCAGGCCTCCACTCAGAGGTGTGCTCAGGTGGGCCCACCAGCCTGAGGCCACAGGCAGGCAGGCTCTCAAGACATGTTCCCGCAGAGATGCTCAGAGTCTAAAGCCACTAAGGCATTGAGAGGTGGCCTGTAGTACACTGGTTGTGTGGGTGGCTTTGGGGACTGAGTGTTGGGGTTCAAGTCCCATCTCTGCTGTGTGCCTTTGGCTGAATTGCTTACAGTTCTCAATTCCTCAGATCTCCCCTCTGTAAAAGAGGATAGCAAAGAGAAAAAATTAGGTTCCACTTTATTGAATTATTTTGATAAATTAATAACTATGTGACAAATTAATTCATATGAAGTGCTCAGAAAAAATGGGTAGCATTTACTGTTGTCAGCATTTGTACTTACATTCATTGGCTCATTTAATCTTTAACCACCTTTGACATGTGAGGATATTGAGGCTCAGAGATGAGAAGCCTCCTGCCCAAGAGCACATAGCTGGGAATCTCAGAGTTGAGAATCAAACCCAGGTGGGTCTGAATCTAGAGCCCTTGCATTTAGCCACTCTATGGTTTGCATCCAGAAAGTTCAAGGACATTTCCTGTCATCTCGCTGGGAGTGTGGGAGAATGTAAAGACCACTGGACAGGCAGCCAGGGGACAGGGAGAGTCCTCCACGTTCACTCATTTGATTACTTACTGAAGGCCTGCTGTGTGCCAGGCACTGTTTAGGCACTAGAGATTCAGCTGAGAGCAAGGCAAACAAAAATCCCAGCCTGGGGAGAGTTCATGGTCCCGTGGAGGAGAGAGATGATAATCTTGTGCCTGGGAAGGAGGTCAGGGAAGGCATCCCTGAGCAAGAAACGTTTGAGCTGAGCTGAGAGGGATGAGCAGACATAAGCCTGATGAAGATGGCGGAGGGAACAGGAAATGCCCCAGGGAGGAGATGCTTGTGTAAAGGACCTGGCTTAGGAAGGAGTTTGGCACATTGAGAGGAAATGGCTGAGCCCATAAGCAACATGAGAAAGCACTTTGTTTTGTTCATTACTGTGTCCCCCACGCCCATTAACTATTGGTTGAACAAACAAATGAATGAATAAATAAGTGGGTGGGTGGAAGGATGGATGGATGGATGGTTGAGTGATGGATGGATAGAAGGATATTTGAGTGGATGGATGGATGGTTGGGTAGAAGGATGATGGAAGGATGGATGGATGGTTGAGTGGATGGATGGATGGAAGGTTGAGTGAATGGACAGAAGGATGAAGGATGTTTGAGTGGATGGATGGATAGATGGATGGATGGTTGGGTAGAAGGATAATCGATGGGTGGATGGTTGAATGGATGGATGGATGGAACGATGGATGGATGGTTGAGTGGAGGGATGGATGGATGGTTGAGTGGATGGATGATGGATGGATGGATGGATGGTTGAATGAATGGATGTTGGAGGGACTGATGAAGGGATGAATGGATGGATGAGTGAATGAATGAGTTTGAACAAATACCTATAAATTCACAAACAAAGTTGCCTGGAAATAGATGCAGACACATTCAGACCCACAGATTTGCACGCCCATATATAAACAGTCACCTTTATTACTGGTGTTCCCCCTGAAAAGAACAAACGCCGAAGTGAGGGTAAGTCAAGACAGCCAGGGGCTGCATGGATGGCAAGGTGGGAAGGCAAACCTGCCGCCAAGTCTACAACTAGCCCCACCCCCACTGTGGCGCTGGCATTGCTGGGATTGGAGGAAAATGCTGATTCAGGGATTTGTGTCCCAGGCTGGGTGTCAGGCCAGGGACGGGGACAGGGATAGCCTGAGGGAGATGTGTGTGTGTGGGGGGGGTTGAGATAGAAATGGCGGGAGATAGATGGAGACAGAGAAACACAGAGAAAGATCTACAGATACAGAGAATGAGAGACAGATAGAGATGCTGTGATATAGAAATTCAAATTCAGATACAGAGACCCAGAGAGAGATGGGACAAGATTCCAGAGACAAACAAGCAGGGAGAGAGGAAGAAAAAGTCACAGAGAGATGGAGACATAGAGACCCAGGCCCCAGAGTGAGGAAGAGAGAGACAGAAATGCAGAGAAAATGACAAAGACACCCCAAAAAGGGAAGACAGAGCCCCAGAAGAGACAGCTAAAGCTGGATGAGAGACAGAGAACTGTGAGAGGGAGCCACATTCAGCTTAGTATCTCCTACATACCTGGTTTGGTTTTGAGGGCTTAAGTGCCAACAGTCCTCAAAGGCAGCAATATCAGGAAGTCATCAGGAAACTGAGGCTCAGAGACAGGAAGACAGTTGCCCAAGGTTGCAAAGCCTGGGTGCCACCTGTTGGCATTCGATGCTGGTCTTTCTGATTCCGAAGTTTGCTCTCTTCCTCACCCTCATCTGATGGGGGAAGCAGACACAGGCCCATATCCCTGAGCAAGACCGACAGCATAGACAGTGTTCAGAGGTCTGGGAAAGGTCCTGATGAAGAACATGCAGAGGAAGGAGAGAGAAAATGCAAGTTGTACAAGAGCAATCAGAGAAGGCTTTCTAGAGGAGGTGGCATTTGAGCTTCTTGAAGGATGAGGCTGTTTGGGGCATGGGGAGAGGGGAGCCTGGAATAGTATTCCAGCTGGAAGGCGCAGTACAGGGAAGAGTGGAGATGGGATGTGTGGGAGGGATTAATTAAATAAATATAGGGTGACTGGAGAATGTCTGAAGGGATGATGTGGGAGAGGAAGGTGGGGCTAGATCATGCACATCTCGAATGTTAGGCTGAGGGGCTGAGAGATTGTCCAGAGGGTGCTGGGAGCCCATGGGAGGGCTGTGAGCAGAGGGGAGTAGGGGCAGTGCAGGGTGCAGAAGGACCCCTATGGAAACCTGTGGAGGGGGGTTCCAGAAAGGAATTGGGGGTAGGGGCTGGGGTAAGGGTCCGGGCAGGAGAGGATGAGGCCTGAGTGGATGCTAGGGCTGTGGGGACAGAGAAGAGAAAGGGGAGATGTTGGGGACGATTAAGGTAGCATGTATGAAGTTCTTTTGTGCAACATGGCTGCCAGGGCTGCTCACTCCCCCTTTCAGGTCCAGGTTCGATCTTGCCCCGCCGGCCGGGGCAGGGAGAGAATGAAAAGGAACAAGAGCTAGAGATTGGGGCCCATGGGCTGTGAGGGTCATGCTTCTGGTGGTGGGAATCAAAGGTGTCCCCCACCCTGTAGGGATGGAATTGGCAACTGGAAATGGAGGAGGACAGAGGATGGGAAAGAGAGGCATGAAAATGTAGAAAGGAGTTAGGGCCACAGAGGTATTGAGTGAGGCTACTTAAGTCTGGGCTGTTTCAATTGCCAGCAACCAAAAGTCAAATCAAATTGACTTAAGCAGAAGAGAGAACGTATTGGTGGGTGAGGACTTCAGGCACGGCTGGATCCAGGAGCCCTGTTTATCACCAGGAATCTGATTGTTTGCATCTTTAAACTCTGCTTTCCTTGCATTCTCTTTGCAGGTTTTCTCTCCACGTGGTGATATGATGAGCCCGAGCAGCACTAAAACCACATTTGTCCAGCTTGGCGACCTCTGGAAAGAGAAGGCCCCTCCTTTCTCACAGGTCCCCCAGAAGTCCAAGACTTGACTCTGTAGCCTAGATTATTCTCAAGTTCGCCTCTGAACAAATCACTGAGAAAAGCAATGTGCTACTCTCCAGGAAGCAGGGAATTGATGCTTAGCGGAGCAACTGTGAGAGTCATGACAGAGATCTGGGAGGGGAGAGAAAGGGAGAGGAGGACAGAAACAGACTGCGGACAGGGACAGAATGACTGAAGTCCAGCCTCCCCTCCCATAGTCCTGCTGCGAACTCTGAATACCCATGTGGCTACTACACTCCTTCTCTCCTTTGTGCTCTAGGCCCAGAAGCCCCAGCTCCTCCTCCCTCAGACCCAGGGGTCCCGGCCCCCAGCCCCTCCCCCTCCCTCTGAGGGTACCATGACAACCAGATCCCTGCCCACCCACCCCTCACATAGAACCCCGTCTCTGTTTGACTCTCACCTGTTTCTGTTTCTAACCAGTTGCTGCGTGAGACAGGGATAAGCAGAGGGCAAGTGGGAACAGCAAGGGGATGGCAGAGGGGCGGGGGGGCCAGAGAAGGAGGAAGAGGCTGATGTGAGTGAGGAGAGATGGTGAGAGAGAGGCAGGGAGATGGGGATAGGACGATGGGGCTAGAAAGAGGCAGGAAATCAGGGGGCAGGGGAGGCCCGGGGGGCTGGGGGGCTGCCGTGGCCACTGATAGAGCGGGGCCACGGGGGAGATGGAGCCAGGGTGGGGCAGAGAGATGGGGAGGAGGAGCGCAGAGAAATCCCGGGAAAGAGTGGAGGGGAGATGGGGAGAGAGATGGGGAGAAACGCAGGGAGACAAATGGGGGGAGTGAGAGAGAGCGGCAGGCAGAGGACCCAGGCCAAAGAGCAAGAGGGAAATGGGGAGAGGATGACGCACAGTGGCAGGGAGAGAGAGGACAGGACAGAGGCTCAGGGAGATAGGGAGAGCTAAGGGAAGGAACTGGGAAATGGGAAGGAAGGGATTGGGGTGCCCTGGGCCTCTCTGAAGTTAGGGGGACCCGGATCTCTCTGTGGTCCCAGCCTTCCAGTTCTGCCGTAGTTTTGTCCTGGGGCCTCAAAGAGAAGGAGGAGACAGCAGCAGGGAGAGAGAGCTGGGGCGCGTGGCCCAGTCAGAACCCCTCTCCCCTCCCTCCTGAGACATCCCCCACCTGCCTTCCCAGGATGCAGCAAGAGGTGGAGCCCCTGTGCTCCTCCACCATGGGCAACCCTGGCTTGCACAGGGAGGCAGGTACTGAGTGTGTCTGGGTTTTGTTGTTGTTGTTGCTTTGGGGTGGGGAGGCTTCTTCCATGGATCACGTGGCAGTGTGGCCTTAACTGAGTCACTGGCCCTTTGAAGGGAGCCACCCCAGATTCGTGGACACTCTTATAGTTGCAGATTTCTAGACAGTGCTCCTGGGAGCCCAACACTGTATTTCCCATGAGCCTCTGCAGTTTCCAGGCCAATTCTCGGGACTCAGAACTACACCTCCCATGAGCCTCTGGGGCCCTAACAACTCTTCTGGGGCTCTCACCCCCCTGGTCCGCTCCACTTTCCTTGACTCCCACACTGAGTGTTCCGGTTTGCTAATGCTGCTGGAATGCAAAATACCAGAAATGGATTGGCTTTTATAAAGGGGGTTTATTTGGTTACAAAGTTACAGTCCTAAGGCTATAAATGTCCAAGGTAAGGCATCAACACACAGTACCTTCATTGAAGGATGGCCGATGGCGTCTGAAAACCTCTGTTAGCTGGGAAGGCACGTGGCTGGCGCCTGCTTGCTCCCAGGTTGCATTTCAAAATGGTGTTCTCCAAAATGTCAGTGTCAGCTTCTAATGGCCATCTTCAAAATGAGTCTGTCAGCTGCAGCTAGCTGTGAGCTCCTTCTGTCTGAGCTTATATAGTGCTCCAGTGAACTAATCAAGGCCCACGCTGAATGGGTGGGGCCACACCTCCATGGAAATGATCTAATCAGAGCTATCACCTACAGTAGGGCAGGTCACATCTCCGTGGAAACACTCAAAGAATTAAAACCTAATTAACACTAGTAAGTCTGCCCACACAGGATTACATTAAAGATAATGGCGTTTTGGGGGACATAATACATTCAAACTGGCACACTGAGCTTACCATCTTCCCAAGCCTCTTCTCTTCCCTGGTTCCCATCTTCAAATGGCCCCAATGTCAACCCCAGGAGCCACCTACCCCGTTTTATCCCACTACCCTTCAGTCCCCAGCCCCATGACTCTCTCCTCCCCCATCCCCTCCTCTCTGCCCCCACATCCCCAGCTCACATCGTACCCTGTTCTGCACAGACCCTCTCCCTCCCCCACCCTAGCCTCCAGTTTCTCCCTCCCATTCCACCCCCCACAATTCCAGAGGGATCTTTCTCACACCCACAGCTGACCCCGCTCA
>PVKY010001406.1:0-32307 GCA_004027775.1 Bradypus variegatus
GTTCACGCCTCTGCCACCCCAGCAGACTAAGCTCCCCAAGAGCTAGCATCACGCCTGACTCATCTGCTGACCCCACAGCATGGAGCAAGTGCTCAAAACTATTTGTTCACGGGAGCGGAGAGTCAGACCATGGGATTAGAAAAAAAGATTGAGGCCAGAGGTGCCAGGAAGGCGTTTGTGGAGGGCGAGAGTCAGAGTCAGATTCATCTAATGTTTACTGAGTGCTAGGTGCTTTATCAGCCACCACCTCATTTCATCCTCATAATCCCAAAGAGCTAGGCCTTATCATTCCCATTTTACACAAAAGGAGGCTCAGAGAGGTTAAGTTCTTGCTTGAGGCCACACAGCCAGTGAGTGGTAGACCAGGATTAGGATCAAAGGCAGGGGCCATGGTGTGGATGGCTGTGGGCTCAGGCTGTTGCTGGCTGGTGGGAGAGGAGAAACCCAACGTGCATTGGGGGTCTGAGGCTGGATCTCATTATTCCCTATACTGTCCAAAGATGCTCTCCATCCTCCCCACCACCTTCTCCTAGAAGACGACGTTCTGACTCAGCCTATTCCGGATCCACTTTCAAGGCAATCCGGGAATGAGGTCCCGGGGGAGGAAGGAAACCTCCTCAGACTGGGCGTCCCCCTCTGCCCAAAGTCCTGGCTCAGGGGCTGGAAGGAGCCACTTTAAGGATCTCCTTGGGGTCCCATGACCAGGAAGAGGGATGAACTGGTTTGTGGCAAGTGTGGCAGAGAGATGGCGGGGCGGGGGTGGGGTGGGGTGGTGGAGCCCAAGCCAGGCAGATGGAGCCCCACCTCGTCACTCTCTTCTGAACCCTCCTGACTCTTTCAAGAGTCCCTCACCCAGTCACCCCCTGCCCACAACTGGAGATTGTTGAGCTCAGAGTGGACCACTCCCCAGGATTGGGTCTGTATCTCCCCCCTCTCACTGGGGGCTCCTGAGTGCAGGACTGAGTCAGCCCCTCAACCAGGGGCTCTTCCAGGTCAGCACCTGTGTTACGCTTGTCTGTTGAATGCCCTCTTCCTGTAGCCCACATCTGTCCTCAGCCCCCAGGAAAGAGCCGGGAAGGGGGGCCCTGCCTGCCTTTCCACCCAACCCGGATGCTCCTTTAAGACCAAAGGGCTGGGGGTTGCATCAAGAATCAGACACAAGCGCCCCATCCTCCCCCTTCCCAAGCCAGGTTTCCTGCCATTGACAGCATCCTAGCTGGCCCAGCCCAGCCTACTGCTGCTTAACCCCTTCATGACCAGATCTCAGGCTTACCAGCTTACACCCCCTCACCTTCATCTCTAAAATTAGGAGAATACAAGAACCCACTTCATGGAATTGTTGTGAAGCTTGGCTACATTAATCAATGTATAATGTGCTGAGAACAGCACCTAGCTAGTATTCTTAATTGTGTGAGCTTGGATAAGTAATTTCACCTGTCTGAGCCTCTTTAAAATGGGGAAAATAATAGAAATGACTCTCCAAAGATTGTTCTGGGGATTAATTGTGACAAAATGAAAGCATTTTGTAAAGGCCTTTAATCACACAATATGGAATTATTGCAGGCAAAAAAAAAAAACTCCCTTTAACCAGGTAATTAAAACCTCTTCCCAAACTCATTCTCTTATTTGACAAGCAAAGAGTGCAGTGGAAAGAGCAGACTTGGAGATGGGTTTGGGTAAAATTTTTTTCCCTCCCTGATCCTGTTTCCTTACCTAAAAGTAGGGCTGGTCAACCCTGCTGGGCCCGTCTGACCCTTCGGAGGGTCAAAGGAGATCAGAGAGCACAGATGTGAAAGTGCTTTGCAAACATTAAAAAGTGCTAGAAGAGAGGATAAGGGACTTATGCAAAGTAGCCCGGAAGCCACCCTTGGGCTAGGGGTGCTGGCCTTTGAGCTGGAGGTGCTGGAGAGAGGGGAGGAGCTCCCTGGTACCAGCTCTGTGGGGACAGGGCTTCACACGGAGAGATGAGATGTCAGATGGGAAACCCATCAGCTCTAGATAGCCCCAAGTGGGGGGCAGGGAAGGAAGCCTGCCAAACGATCCAGGTGTAGCCCCAGAACCAGCCCCTTAACCCCTCTTCCCATCCCATTCCGTCTGTCTTCAGAGGATCTTGAGCAGAGACACTTCCAATGGGCTCCTGAGTGACCTTCATGCTAAAACTTGCTGGGACAGGCTCACTCTGCACATCTGCACATCTGCAGCACCACTGCCTACCGGCTGCAGATTCCTGGCCTCACCCTTAGGGAGAGCACATCAGACCAAGGCAGGTCTGAACCTGCCACCTCCAGGGAAGGAAAACAAGGCAACCAGAACCCTGTTCTGCTTTCCCATTCAAATTGTAGGGGAGCATCTGCCAAGGTAGGGGTCCTGGCTGGGCCTGTTTGACCATCTATAAAAATAAAGGAGCTGGACCTGGTCCACAGGTTCTTTCCAGCTCTGAGAAACAGTGATCAGGAAGGAGTTAACGGAGGCCAGGCTTTGGGTCAGGAAGGCAAGGGTTAATCTGGGGGGTGGAGGCTCTCTCCACTTTTCCTGTGGAGCGTGAGGTTTGGCTGCCACCAAAGTTACTTCCAGTCCCTGCTGTCCTCCTGCCCTCAGTCTGGACCTGCCTAGGGAGCCCAGCAATTCGGCCTCCCCACGCAGAGGTGAGCACATCCCGAGCCCAAGGCTGGGGTGGAGGGTACCCAGAGACCCAAGGACAAGAGGAGGCTGGCACCAAGCCAGTGAGCACAGACCGACGCCCTGCCCTGCCTCCAGAGCTGAAGCCTGGGGCAGAGTTGGGACCACTTACCCCAGGCCTGGGAGAAGGTGGGCAAAGGGATGGAGGGTACAGGAGGGCTCTGCCAGTTTCTAGGGTGGAAAGTCTGCGGTCAGGCATTGAAGCCAGCCCAGAAGGCAGGGAAGAGGCAGTCCACGGTAGACTATTTTGGTCCCTGTGTTTAGGGGCTTTTTATAGCCTCGTTGTTCAGGGCTGAGGAGAGAAGGAAGGGACTGAGGGCACTTCTGAGGTCAAACGAGCACAGTGCCCTCCTGGGACCTTGGAATCTGACCCATTGCCCAATATAGTCCTTGGGAGACTGGGAGGGGCAAGACCAGGTCTCCCTGCTGTCTGGGTTCCCAGTCACCAACTACTATGGGGCAGACCTAGTAGACACGAGATAGGGAGGGGTCGTGAGGGTTTCTCCCCTCCAAGGCCTCCTCCTGGGGCCCCTCCCCCCATCCCTGACTGGTCTCTTCTTTTGTTGCCTCCCGATCTAAGGTCCCCTCAGTCCCCAGGTCTTGATGTGTCCCTTTCAGCTGGCCCCAGAGAAGGGGGGGTGGATGTGGAGCCATGTGGGTGGCCCATTCTGTTACTTCCCAGGGAAGATGTGGCAGCTCTTGATTTACAGCCCCTCCTGGCCCCATTCCCCAGCAGAAGTGAGGTAGAGGAGGAGGTCACCAGGTCCCAGGATGAGAAGGGGGCAGGGACCCTGAGGGCAGATTTCTGGGAGTGCAGATTACTGGGAAGAATTAATGGAAGGAGCTCTTTAGTGAGACCAAGGGGCCTGTCTCTAGTGGAAGTGGCTTGGTTGTTCTAGCAGCAGGAATAGAAGCAAAATACCAGAAGTTCTAACAGGCAGTGAACTAGCTCTGCAGTGCAAGGCAAGAGACCCTAACTCAGTATGACCTACCCAAGACCCCTCCTCTCCGGGCCAGTTTCCTCTTGTATGTAGTGGAAATGCATAAGTTAAACAAGGTGATGTTTACTTTTGGATGTTCTATAATTCCCTTGGCAGGGGCACAGAGTGAGTGGCAGGTAGCTGGCTGACATGGCCGACATGCCCTGCTGACCACTTCCCTCTCCTTCCCCAGTTGGCTGCAATTACTAGAGGCTCCTACCCTGTGGTTATGTCCCTGACCTCGGGGCTTGGGGGCAGGAAGGGTGGGTCCTGCTGGAGCCAGCCTGTGTCTGGGGAGTCTTCTTGTCTTGGACTCAAAGCTGCAGGACTGGGAAGAGGTATTTTTTCCGGTTGAGGCCACTTTCGGGAATTGGGCCGGAACCAGCCCCATTTCCTTTTCCAAGTACCCTGCTTGCCGATGCCTGCTGTTCCTGTGACAAGACTGGGGCCCCCTCAAAGGGGTATTTGTTTCTGGGTGGCCATGGAAGCACCACTCAAGGCACTGAGGAAGGGGGTGGCCTGGACCTGACACCTGACTTTCTTGGGTGGGGGAGGGGTGGCTGACTGATCCTATGCCCAGAAAGGCCTGCAGAGGAGGGACCCGGATATCTCTTACCCTCTCCCTGAACATTTTTGTCTCCTTGCAGATCCCAGGGAGACCCAGCTAATTGCCCTGGGCTCCTCGGCTGCCTTCGGACCTTCAGCGGCATATGGGGCACTGTTGGGCCCAGTTCTGCTAAGATGCTCCTGGCCTCTCCCCACACCCCGTCCAGGGCACGGACCCCGAGCGCCGTGGAGAGGCTGGAGGCCGACAAAGCCAAGTATGTCAAGACGCACCAAGTGATAGCACGGCGCCAGGAGCCAGCATTGCGCGGGGGGCCCGGGCCGCTTACCCCGCACCCCTGCAATGAGCTGGGGCTCCCTGCATCTCCCAGGACGCCCAGGCCCACCCGCCGTGGCAGCGGCAGGCGGCTGCCCAGGCCTGACTCCCTCATCTTCTACCGCCAGAAGCGGGACTGCAAGGCCTCGGTAAACAAGGAGAACGCCAAGGGCCAGGGGCTGGTTCGGCGCCTCTTCCTGGGAGCCCCCCGGGACACCACTGCGAGCAGTCCGGACCCAGCCGAGAGACCCGCGGCTCCTGGGGGTTGGGCCGCGCCCCAGGATGCCCCGGAAGCGGCGGGAAAGCGGGCGCTGTGCCCCACGTGCTCGCTGCCCCTGTCGGAGAAGGAGCGCTTCTTCAACTACTGCGGCCTAGAGCGCGCGCTGGTGGAGGTGCTGGGCGCTGAGCGCTTCTCTCCGCAGAGCTGGGGCGCCGACGCCAGTCCCCAACCCGGAACGTCGCCGCCGCTTGGCTCTGGGGACGCCAGCGACTGGACGTCCAGCGACGGCGGCGCGGACTGCCGGGACGGTGCGGGCGGAGGCGGCGGCTCGGAGGCGGCGGGCTCGGCGCGGGATGGACGCCCCCCGGTGTCAGTGGTGGAGCGCAACGCGCGCGTCATCCAGTGGCTGTATGGCTGCCAGCGTGCACGCAGCCCGCCGCGCGAGTCCGAGGTGTGACAGCCGCCGCATGGAAGCGGGATCCCGCGGGTCCGCGCGGAGGGACGGATGGGCGCGGAGCTGGACCAGGGCACAGGCAGGGACGCAGTGCCTCCCACGCGCAGGGCGCCGTTGGGCAGACCCTTCCCTCTGGATCTCCCTCCGTGGGGAGACTGGACAAAATGATCTCGAAGGCCCTTTCCAGCGCAGGCAGCGGAGGGAGTAGCAGGCCGAGGGAAGTAACGGCGGCTGGGTGGCCCCTGCGGAGGCCAGCTCTGGGGAGTGATGACTGAGGTGGAAAATGAGAGAACCTGCTGAATAAAGTTAAAATGTTATTTAAAATGGGCTAGGTATTTGGGTTGGGAGACAGATGTCGAGGAGGGGGACCGGACAGGTTTGCACGGTTAAGGACAAAGGCTTTGGAGTGGGTTTCCAGGCTATGTGACCATGGTCGGGCACTTAACCTCTCCCAGCTGCAGCCGCACCCCTCAGTAACAAAAAGGGAAAGGGAGATGATCAGAGTATTCTGAGATAGTCGTGAAGTGCATGGCATACCATATGACTACTGCCGAATCAGTACTATAATATTATGATTCCCTAGTCGGTCCCAACTGATCTGGGAGCTGGGAATAGCACCTGTGAGGAGTCCTGGGGAGGTGTCTGCTCCGGGGATCTGGGGTCTCTATCCAGTGTTGAAGCCCAGGCCCCCTTCCCGGAGCTTTGCTGCCGCCATGTGGTCACTAGGTGTGAAGGGCTGTGGAGGATCTGGAGCTGGGGCAGTAAAAGAAGGATCTTGCCAAACAGCAGATTCAAATCCTGTCACTGCCTCCCTTTTCCTCGAGCACACACAAAGTCAACCTATTGTCCTCACAGGTTCACACCTATAGGTCTTTGTTCAGCTCCTTCTCTCTTGCCTGGGTTACCTTTCCCTCTCTCTCCACTTATCTAAAATTAAAGCCTTACTGAATTCCCTACTCAGATCCTCTAAGCTTGTATTTTTGTGCCTCAACTTGAACTCTTGTCATCTTATGTGGAACCCACTTTCCTCATTAGAAGAGCCGTGTACATAGTAGGGGCACAGGCAAGGTTTGTTGAATTACAAGAGGTGGACATGGCGATGGAGCCTTCTGAGGCTCCCCAGCTTCCTGCAAACTGTACCTTGAATCTAATACATCCATCGTGATACCTCAGCTAGCTCTGGTCCTTTTCTCCCTGTATATTTGTGGGGGAAGGGGGAGAAGACCCCTCCCTCTGGATCCCGCTCCGAGGTCACCTCACCCAAGAGCTGCCTCCCCCGAGTCCGGACAAAAGCACGCAGTCACACCAGGTGCCAGGCCAGGGGCTTTTATGGGGGTGGGGGAGTGGGCTCCCAGTTCGACGGGCCGGCTAGTCGCCCTTGGGCGCAGCCTTCACCCTCATCTCGGCCAGTTTGTGGGTGAGGAAGCCCCATTTGAAGCCGGTTGCAGGGTCGGCCTCCCGCGGCCCCGGGCGCTCGGCGGCCTCCTCCGCGGCCTCTTCCCCAGGTTCGGGGTCCCGCTCCGGGGTGGGCTCGGCGCCGCGCAGCATGGACGCCGCCGCCGCCCGCTGCTGCTGCCACCTGCTGGCGAACGCGTCCCAGAATCCCGGCGCGCGCGGCTCCGCCTCGGCCGCCGCCTGCGAGAGGGGCCGTGCCGCCAGCGGGCTACGGGAGAAAGGCGGGGTCAGGGGGCGCCGAGAGGCCCAGGAGAGGAACAACGGAGAGGAGGCGGGGACATGGGGCCAGGCGCCTAAAGGACGAGGTCCGGGACTGGGATGAAGAGTGGGGTCAGATGACTAGAGGGGCCCGGGAGAGGTCAGGGCCTGGAGGCAAGGAGCCGGCCCACTGGGGAAGGGACTGGGTGGCACAGGGTTTGGGAAGGGGGGACTGGGGCCCGGATCCCGGGACACAGCAGGGTCAAGCTTTGGGGAAGAGTATCTAGGAGAGAGGAGCGGGGCCACAGGAGCAGAGTAAGAAGCGCCGGGTTGACAAAGCACCCACTGGAGCTCGGATAGAGGGGCGGGTCCTAAGAGTGCGTGGGCGGGGCGTGGGCGGGGCCAGGCTCTGGAGGTGAGGCTCCGGGAAAAGAGGCGGGGCCGGAGAGGGGTCAGGTTCCCGGCCTAAGGAAAGGGGGGGCTAGCAAAGGTGGGGACGCTGGAGAGAAAGCAGGAGAAAAGGAGAAAGGCCTAGATCAGAGGCTTGGGGGGAAAGGGGACTCGGGAAGGCAGCAGTGACATGTGGGGGTAGGATAATCAAGGAGGGCCTTAAGGCTCAGATCTGGGGAAGAGTCCTTACAGAGCCAGGAGAGAGAAAGGAAGAGAGTCTGGGAGGAAAAAAGGCCCCCTGCGGCTGGAGGGATGGCTGGGTCTGGGGGACCCTAGGGGAGAAAGGGATAGAAGAGTGGCAAAGGGCGGGGCAGGTGTGTGTGTGAGAGAGAGAGAGAGACAGAGAGAGAGAGAGAATGGGGCATGTGTGCAAGAGAGAGGGCTCAGAGGGGGGCTGAGGCCTTTGGTCCTGACCCACCTCACAGCATCAAAGACCTTCTAAGACAGTAGTTCGCAAACTAGGAGCTTCCTGAAAATACAGAGCCCAGGCCTCAGCCCACACCTGCTGAATCAGAATTCTGGAGTAAGGTGTGTTTGACACAAGCTCCCGGAGAGGATGAGGGTTAAGCCAATATTGAGGAACCACTGATCTGGACCACTCTGTGTTCCAAATACTTAAAGGTTCTTTCTTCTGTTCATTGATTCTGGGGAAATGATCCCTCCCATGTGGATGGGTAGATATATTTTAGCACCCCAATCTAAACAGCTGGGAAGTTCTTCCTAAGATCTAACCTAATTTCCCAGTGTTGCTGATTTGGCCTCTTTCCTGCTTAGAGAAAGGAAAACAGCAGGGACTGCCCCTTCCTAGTCCTCTGTGGTCTGAAATACAAACAGGCCAGATGGAAAGAACAGGGAGAAGAGACCCCAGGCCCCTCCCATGATGCCCACCCCCACCTCACCCCCCCACACATACTGATCTGCACAGGGCTCCCGTGGCAGCAGCTTGTCTTCATCTTCTTTGTTAAACAGAGATGACATGGTCAGCCAACCTTTCACCCCAACTCCCTGAACCTAGGACAGAGGGGCTGTGAGTTAGGGAAGGGTGTCAGGACAACCTCTCTGGGCTCCATAGAAGCTTCTACCAGGCTCCCCAGGGGCAGGACCAGGTCAGGGGTGGAAGAAGGGAGAAGAACTCACCCGGCGGGCCAGCTGTGACATGGGATTGAAGGCCTCTTCGGCTGGTTCTGCTGCCCCAGACTCCACCAAGGCTGGGTTCTCCCTCTAGGACACAAGATCCCCACCTGGCATGAGAGAGGCTCCAGAGGAGTGGGAGCCACCCCACTGCAAGCCAGGCACACACACACACAGACCAGGCACCCCAACCCTACAGAAGTAAACACACACCTGTACACCTCACACCCTCTACAAGGACACATGGGAATGCATACAGGTTTACTTCAACACAGAGCTACATGGTCAAACACACACACCTGTGCAGTCAATCCCTGCAGACACCCTGAGCACATAAACCTGCCTACCCACGGACACATTGTCATACCCATACACACCCAAGACATGTGGACAACAGCATGCACACTGACTAGTCACACACCTGTACATGAGCACGCCTCCACCTGGCTACGTATCTTCACACCTGTACTTAGATGTATGTACATGGACACACACACACTGTTATACCATTTACATCTGTGCATGTGTACATTTTTAAGACTGTAGACAGCTCTACAGAGACCCACCTGCAGCACACAGTACCTCTCCACCCACACACAGACACCAGGACACAGATGTAAGCACACTCCCTGTAGTGGTTTGTATTGTGTCCCCAAAATGATATGTCCAAGATCTAATCACTTGAACTACGAATGTGACCTTATTTGGAAATAGTATCTTTGCTCAAGTTAAGATGGGGTCATTCTGTGTTAGGGTGGGCCCTAATCCATGACTGCTGCCCTTATAAGAAAAGCAGAGGTCACGCAGAGACACACACCGAGGAAAGACAGAGGCAAAAATTGGAGTGATGAAGCTACAAGACAAGGAATGCCAGGCAGGGACTGCCAGCAGAAACTAGGAAGGCACAATGAATGATTCTTCCCTACAGACTTCAGAGGGAGCATAGCCCTGAGGATGCCTTCATTTCAGACTTTTAGCATCCAGACCTGTTAGAGAATAAGTTTCTGTTGCTTTAAGTCACCCGGTTTGTGACAATTTGTTTCGACAGCCCCAGGAAATCAATACACACCCAAACTCACATGTGTGCACACACACACAGAGGTGTGCAGACATAGAATTCTGCCCAAAATGTATACGCCTTAAAAGACCTGTACCCAGTTTACCCCTGCACATATACCTTCACTGGGGATGCCACACAGATGTCAATACCAGTACTCACCCATGGACATTTCTTTGCAAGCTCAGCATTGGATGCCAGCCTGTCTAGAGACTTATTCACAGAGAATACCCCTGCCACATCTATTTGCTCAACTGCCACTTACCACAGCCTCTAGACATAAGATTGTACCCGGTTTCAGAGCCCTGTTCAATTTTTTATGTCAGAATAAAGCATGGACCAAGTATGGCTTTATTCTGATGCTGCCACAGTGACCCACAGAGTTTATGTTCCACTTCCCTTCCCTCTAGTAACAGGGGGCTTGCTTCCTCTAGAGGCAAACCATGCCAATTCTGCTCAGCTCTGCCCATTAGAAAGTGTCAAGCTGTAATGTACCCGTGCGATAACTGCCTACTGGTCCTAGGAGCGTGTTTTCCACATGGCATCCCTCAAGATCTTTGGAGATTGCGGCCACTCTTTCTATCCCCTCACCCCAAATCTCTTCTTCCTCAGTTTTCCCAAAGTTTTCTTGGATGTCCTGGCTTTCTGACATGACACTCTACCATACCTTTGCCATACCCTGAATGTGCCAATAGTTTCTGCATAAATGTGCCTGTCTCTCTCAGAGCCTACCCCTTGTTCTCAGTATCTCCCACTCCTGCTGTCCTTATGCCCAGGCCCCACCCAGCAGGATGCCACTCACCTTCTCTGCCAAGTCCTCCTCAGATTCCCCACTCAGAGTCTGCAACACTTTGGACTTGTAGGTTTTCCAAAAGGCCTGGTTCATGGCTACAGGGGCACGGACCTGGCATCCAGGCACAGGAAGGTAGAGGCTCAATGGGCACCCAGTGCCTCTGGCTCCAGAAACTTGGCGAGGCCAAGACGCTGTCCCAGGGATCAGGTAACTTCATTAAAGATGCACCAGCCTCCCTCAGCTGGCACAGTGCCCAGCAAGTGAACCCAACCCAAAGGAGTCTGGAGTGGGGGGGGGGGCAGGACAGAGCAGGCTTCCGCCACCTCAGCCCTTTCTGTTGACCCATCTTGATCAAGAATCATGAAGGAATCTCTCCCCTCAGAGGCTGATCTCTTGGAATGGGTCTGGAAAAATCATCTTTCTCATTCATAAAGTCCTTGGGCACTGGTCCCATCCTGGTGCCCCATCACTGTATCCATGCCAGCTGGGCCTCAGCAGCCCTCACCCCCCTAGTGTCCCCACTCAGCCTCTGCAAACTGGAGTGGGAAGTTCCACAGATCCCAGACAGCCCTGGGCTTATATTTCACTGCTTTGTCTGAGCTGGAAACTGATTCCCACTCTCTGGGGATGCACGTGCCTGTCTTCCTGTTTCCTGGCAACAGGTTCCAAAGAGCTGGAGCCCCTCAATTATTGCTGAGTACCTCTGGCCCTGGTCTGGGAGCCAGCTCTGGCCAGCCTGGGAGGCACCAGGCTCTGGTGGATGGGGAAAGGCTCTCTGGCCCCCTACCCGCCCTGGATGTGCCACTACTGGGCAGTCTCTGCTTTTGCTGCCAACTCACAGCTGGGGAGTGCACAGCTCAGAGAAAAGAGGCAAAGATGGGGAGGTCCTTTTCTGAGCACCTCCTTTTTCTGTGACAGGCGCTGGCTCCTCCTGAGCCAAACAGGATGCCTGAGTACCATTAACCCCCGGGGCGGATTAGGCTGGGGGTGGATGGGGACCCGAGGGGTTAGCTAGGGGACCGTGAGAGGTGGTAAGGGCTGTACAGGTCAGGGACTGGGGGTATCTCCGTAAGCCCTGTTGGCGCCGGGATCCCAAATATATTCAGTCTCATTCATTTATTAATATATTCACGTCAGAGATATTTATTAGTACCTCCCAAAGGTGTTCAAACCATCCCACTGCCATCGCGGAGTCTAAGGTTTTGGGAATCTTAACGAGTGATAGAGCCAGAGGGATGGCGCTGAGATAGGTGGGGCCAGGAGGGAGCGGGCAGAGCACCCAGATCGGCCCCAGGAGTCCCCGAGCCGCACGGCCCCTCCCCAGCTACGGCCCGCGGGGCCTCCAGCCGAGCACGGAAGCAGCTCAGTCAGTCTCCGCCCCGGGCTTATACGTCACGGACATCAACAGCCGCCTGGGGGCGCTCAAGCCGATGGCCGGGCGAGTGACGTCATCAGAGGCGGTCTGGCGGAGCCGGCTTCGCCCCCGGGCGTCGCGAGACGTCATCCGGCAGTCCGGAAGCGCCAACGCGTGCGCTAACCGCCTCGGCTCCCGGTGTCCCTGGCCTGGCTGTGACTGCCCATGGGTCGCTCACGCCGGACGGGCGCGCACCGAGCGCACTCGCTGGCCCGCCAGATGAAGGCGAAGCGGCGGCGGCCGGACCTGGATGAGATTCACCGCGAGCTGCGGCCCCAAGGTCCGGCGCGGCCCCAGCCCGACCCGAGTGTTGAGCCCGACCCGGACCTCCCAGGGGGCGGCCTGCATCGCTGTCTGGCCTGCGCGTAAGTCCCGGCGGGGTCGGTTTGAGCAAGAA
Organism: Bradypus variegatus; assembly: GCA_004027775.1. Lineage (NCBI taxonomy): Eukaryota > Metazoa > Chordata > Mammalia > Pilosa > Bradypodidae > Bradypus > Bradypus variegatus. Next base: position 12,109 of record PVKY010001406.1, read on the forward strand.
GAGGAGGGTGCACGGTGCGAACCTGGGGTTGCGAATTCGGGCCTCTGGGCGCGCGGCGTCTCCTTTCTTAGGACCCATGGGTCTTCAGGCAGCCCGGAGCCGGGGCTCTGGGAAATAGGCGTACTTGAGAGCAAGCTCTCCACCTCCCCTTCTATCCCTGCAGGAGGTATTTCGTCGATTCTGCCAACCTGAAGACCCACTTCCGATCCAAAGACCACAAGAAAAGGTAAGGAGAGGATTGATGGATGGGTGCTGGGCAGGGAGGACTCGCATCTGGTCAACCTCCAGCTCCTTCCCTCCTTTCTTCCAGGCTGAAGCAGCTGAGCATGGAGCCCTACAGTCAAGAAGAAGCAGAGAGGGCAGCGGGTATGGGCTCCTATGTGCCTCCTCGGCGGCTGGCAGTGCCCACAGAGGTGTCCACTGATATTCCCGAGATGGACGTGTCTCCGTGACATGGCCTGAGGATGCAGGGCAGGAGAACTGCCCATGGACAGTGATGCCTAGTCTTGGAGAGACTGTGCTGACTTCTGGTCCTGGATTTGAGGAGCAGATGGGCTCCTCTGGGTGTCTGCCCGCAATAAAGGAACTGGACAGAGAGGACTGGCTTCTGATCTCCTGACTTCCAGGCCAGAGTCCCCTCCTTCCTTCAAACTCGTGCCCTATACACGTTTCTCTACTACTGTGTGTAGGGCCCGGAGTGTCAATTCTCTCCCTTCTACCTTTAGAACCTGCACCCCTGCCTTCTTTTGGGGGCTCTGACATATGAACTGAAGCCCCCTAAAAGAGCTCAGGTGCAGTGGGGAGGGGATTCTGATCAGGTGTATTCTATCTTAAGGGCAGAGACGACTGACCCTAGGAAAGAAAGAAGCTCCCAAGATTTCATCCCTTCCCCTAGGTCACTTACCCCCAGGGCCCAGGTAACCGGCTGCCTACTTCATCACGGGGCCTGTGGTGGCTGCTGCTGCTCCACCATCTTCCAGATACCATAGCAGGAGCCACCCAGCCCGAGGACAGCCAGCAGTGTGGCCACAACCCCAGCCAATGGGTTCCGGGGCTCTGCCTTCAGCTCACCAGCTACCTGCATCTGGAGGTGCACAGAAGTTACAGCTGGGGAGTTGGGTTGAGACTTTTGGGAAGGTGGGGGGAGGGAAGGGATTGAAAAGGTATAGCTGGATGGAGACGCAGATGGTGCCCTAGGGAGAGTCCACCCCAATTCCTCTCGCTTCACTGCCCATTTGGGCCCTGGCTGCTCAGGCGGCAGGGAATGTGCCAGCCGAAGCTGGTCAGGGTGTTAGCCTAGCTGTGGTTGTGGGAGGATGGGGTCAGTGGTGCCCCCCCCCCACCTCACTGAGCCCCACCAAAGTGGTTTGGGGTACTTACCTGTAGCACCCGGAAGTAGCCAGGGGTCAGACGTCGAAATCTCATGGTGAGGGGGTGCTGGTTCCTAGGGGGCCTGTTGGGGTGAGCGAGGACGTGAGGATCAGTGGCGTTCCTGGTGCCTAAGGCAGGAAAGCAGTGTATGGAGGCCCCTGACCTGCCATGCACACACCACACATGCATTCAGCGGATGCTTACCAGTGCGTGCCTGCCCAGGTCTGGCAGGGGGTGGGGCGGCTGGACCTTTAAATCCAGTCCCTTCCCCCTGCCTGCCCATCCTGCCAGCCTCAGGAGCAGCTGTCAGGAGAGATCAGCATCAGGCCTGAGCAGCACCTCCCCCACCCACTGGGGAGGCCAGGCCTGGTGGGAAGGAGAGGCCTTGGCAGCACCAGGAGTCCCAGGCCTGGACCAGATACTGGGGTGGCCTCCCTGAGCTCTGACCCCAGCCCCTACCTCTACCTTAGATGATTAGTCGCCACCAATCAGGTCTCAGCAAACAGAGGGTGCGTCTTATGCATCCTTGCGAACAGCAGTATGCCTCTTCACTTGGTGGTTTCTGCTACATTTTAACCACCCTTACCTTGGGGGAGTGCATGTTTTACCACTCTCCCAAGACGGAGTTCCCACAGAGACATACCCATCTCTTCCCTAACCTTGGGAACAATATTACTGTAATGGGTTATGAAGAATCAAAGAGAGAATGTGTGTAAAGTGTGCACACCTTTGGCCCACGAATTTCACTCCTAGGAAATCTGCCTACAGCCATACCAGTGCAACTAAGCAAAGATGTTTATACAAGGGTGTTTGTGTAGTATTCTTTGTAGTAGTGAACACGTGGAAATGGCCTCAGTGCCTAACACTAGGCAAATAACTAAATAGTTTATGCCTCATTCATTTTCTGAATACTATGCAACCGAAAGAAAAAAGTAGATTTGCATATACTGATTTAGACAGTTGTCGGATGTTTAAAAGGAGAAGCTGACGGAGCTGAGCACTGTTCTAAGCGCTTACGTATATTATTTCATTGGTATTGGTTATCATAAAATGAAAAAAGGAGGAAAAAAAACAACAATTTGCAGAACAGTAATCAAGGGTCTGCATGTATGGAGAATGGAAATACCCCAGAAAATTTAATACTGTTCAGTGATGTGAACAGACGTTTGCACACCGATGTTTCATAGCAGCATTATTCACAACTGCCAATTTGTAGACCTTTTATAAACTCATAAAACTTTTTAAAATAGAAGCTGCCATTTACTGAGCCCCTAAATTCCTAGTGGGTGCTGGGGACACAGAAGGAAGGCACTATTATGATTGTTAGACCCCCAGTCCTTCAGGTGGGTGAATAAGCATAAATGGGTGGTGGTGGGTTCTTGTCTGCTTTCCTCCTACAGGACTGAGTAGGGAGGGCACAGGCTGGCTGGATTCTCATTTTGGTATCTGATGCCAGCTCAGGATATGGTAGGTATTTGAAATCAAGATGGTGAGAAAATAGGGCTCGTTTAGAATTTATTGGGCTTCCTTGGAGTGCTGCAAGGATGCTGTTATACAAAGAGGCAAGAATGTTGGAGGACACAGCTTGGAGGAGTGTTCGAGGGACACGGTGTAGGGTGTGAAGACGGGAGGTAAAGGACAAAGCCAAAAAGATGACGGGGTATTGCACATTTGGAGTCTACTGACTCACAAAAAGGGAGGCAAGTCTTTCTGGAGAGTTGGAGAGGGGAGCTGGAAAGCTGGTGTCCCACTTGAAGGAAGCAGCCACTGATCCATCCCAGCCGTCTGATGCCATGTCGAGGTGGGATGGCATTGCCAGAGCTGGCAGAGTTCCAGAGAAGCTGGCAATCCGTTTGTGTGTGAAATTGTTAAATGTTAATAACTAACATGCACACACACACACACTGCATGGGCCATCTGTGGACCAAGTCCAGACTTTGGGTCTCTGAATTACAGGCAAGATCATGACAGGCTTGGAAGGTTGGGTGTTGGGGTGCTGGTAGAGATTCTGAAGTTGGTGGAACGTTAGGAGGGACCGGCTCTGGGAATGCCTCCCAGACCCTCCACGTAAAATTAAAACAGTAGTAATAACTCAGGTCTATCCTATGTTCCACATTTCATGGTGCTTACAAGGACCTCTCAGAGCCATTCTTACAGCCCTGAGAGCTAGATATCCCCCTTTTAGAGAGGAAGGGGCAGGTTCAGAGAGGTATGAGGGTTGGCTCAGTCACACAGCATATGAGTGTGGAATTGACTTAGGCCTCCTGATTCCTGAGTCCTGGAAGTCCCCTTACCTGGGATAAGGAGGAAATGGAGGAGGAGAATGCAATGATAACTCCAAACACTTCCTATGTGTCAGGTGCTCTGAGATGAGAGTTCTTAACCTGGTGGGTGGCTGCCATTAAGCAAACAGGAAACTACAAATACTGGAGAAATTGTAACTCTTATTCATTGCTGGTGGAAATGTATAATGGTACAGTGGCTGTGGAAGACAGTTTTACCCTACAATCTGGCAATTCCACTTCTTGGTGTATACCCAGAAGATCGAAAGCAGTGACGTGAACAGATATTTGCGCAATGATGTCCCATAGTGGTATTATTCACAATTGCCAGGAGGTGGAAACAACCGAAGGGTCCTTCAACAGATGAGTGAATAAACAAAACGTGGTATATCCTTATGATGGAACACTACGCAGCAGTAAGAAGAAACGAGATACTGAAACATGACAACATGGATGAACCTTGAAGACAATGCTGAGTGAAATAAGTCAGACACAAAAGGAGAGATATCGTATGTTACAACTATTATATGAACTTCCTGAACAATGTAAAATCAGTGTCTCTACAGGGGACCTAGAGATAAACAGAAGCTAGTGAAGGAGGTATGATTACCTAATATGTACAGACATGTTAATGAGGGTGAACTTAAAGGTATGGAAATGGACAAATGGACAGGGGTGATGACAGTTTGTTAATGGGATTATAACTATCAGTGCCATATTGAAGGCAAACATGATTGAAAGGGGTTGTTTAAAGGCATGTATCCCACAGATTAGCACTACAAATATAAATAAATGCTTGCAGGATCAACTTCTAAGGTATGACACCGGTACAAAGAATTAACAAAAGAGTGGTATATGGGAAAAACCACCTATTGCATATTATAGACTATATTTAATAGGAATACCTTACCAGTGCCACACTAATACTAGGGATAATTTGGGGCTGATAAGAGCTTTGGGGTGTTTGGGGTTATGATAATTGTTTAAAATTGAGAGTGATTATGAATGTACAACTAAGTGAAGATAATGTGACACATTGATTATTTATCTTGGGCAGAAAGTATGCTATGTGAAATTAGGAACCACCTACTTTGTAAATCAAGCCCTCCATCTTGAGGCTAGCTCTTGTGAAACCTATGGCTGTAAGGGGAGGCTAAGTCTACCTATAATCATGCCTGAATCACCTCCAGAGAACCTCTTCTGTTGCCTTTCTCTCTAAGCCCAAGTCTGCAAATAAATTACCTTCCCTCCTACATGGGATATGACTCAGGGGAGTGAGTCTCCCTGGCAATGTGGGACATGATTTCCAAGAATGAGCCTGGCCCGGGCATCAAGGGATTGAGAATGTCTTCTTGACCAAAAGAGGGGAAAGAAAGGTAACAAAGTAAGGTTTCAGTGGCTAAGAGATTTCAGAGTTGAGAGCTGTCCTGGAGTTTAGTCTTACACAAGTCCCAACTAGATATTCTAAATGGCCATAGTAAGCCAAGCCCTAATCAACAGTAGTCCTGAAAGTACTAAAGAATAGCTTGGTCCCTATGTAAGACTCTATAAAAGTTTCACTCACTAAGTTTATTTTTCAGAAACTTATATCCTCCAGTGTGTTCCTATGCCAGATAAGTCCCCAAACCCGGAGGCAATAGCCTCCTCAAGAACATCAACCAGCTGCATCCCCTTTCCCCATAATGTCGACACCCCTTTTCAATATTAACAAGTTAGGGTGGTCATTGCCCAGATACCCCTGAAGATTGAGAAAGTGATCAAACCAGAGGGAGGGGTAGCAACAGACAAAATAGGATTTAAAGAATTATGAACACTGAATCTTTATATATATATATTTAGTTTCTAGGGTATTAGTATAGCTAGAAGGAAATAACTGACATGGTGGAACTATATACCATAACATTCTTTGAAATTTGCTCCATAGCTACTTGTTAAATCGTACTTTGAAAGTTACCACTTTTATGTACATATGTTATATTTCACGATAAAAAAATAAAATAAATTTTTAAAAGTTAAAAAAAATAATTCAGTGGGTCCATAAACGTGGATAGGAAAAATTGTATCTTCATTTTCACTGAAATTTCATTTTAACTGAAATTTACCATTTCCTTCATTTATGAACTATCAGCAGTATCTGTGACTTTGTCACCAATAGAAATCACTGATATTTTTGTTTCAAATTGTACAGTTACTGTAAGCATCTTGAAGTGCCGTTTTTGCTCATTATGACTACTTCAAGATCATGGTAGTTTTTAACCCCTCACTAAATCGCCCCTGATCACACCCTGTTTCAGACTTCGATGTCGCTGACACTTGGGTGGACAATTCTGCCCCCAGTGGTGGGTCTGGGAACCAGACTGTGAATTCTCCTGTTCTCATGTTGGTGATCCAGGCTTTCTTGCAGTCCTTATCTTTACTTCTTTGTGATGAACATGTGGGAGGAGGTGAGTCAAAAACCACCCAGAGTTTAATGTTATTTAAGCTGAGCAACAGCAGCCTACACAACGAGATTTTTAAAAAGAAAAAATTTAACCTGAGTTTTCCAGTCTTGTTATTTCATCTTAAGAAACATACCACTATATCATAACTTTGTGCTTTTAAATATATTTTGGTAATAATTGTCCTTGCAATCCTAAGCATTTTGTATTATGCTTTAAAAAGCATTATTCTTAGAAAGGGTCCATGAGGCAAAAAAAGGTTTTAGAGCTATTAGCTCAGGTAGTCTGCACAGCGATCCTCTGAAGTGGAGGCTGCTACATCCATTTCACAGGCAGGGAAACTGATGCACCGAGGTTAGGGTTAGCCCGTGTCCCACAGCCCATAAGCTGCAGAGGTGAGGTTTGCACTCAGGGTTCGGCTTCCCGACCATTTCTGTTTTGTCGCTGCTTTCACCGTTCTCCTTTTAGGCCCCTTTTCGAGGATCCCGGAGGGCCAGAGGCCCACCCTGCGATTTGAGGGCAGTTTGGGGGCGGGATCCCAGGCCTCCTGTGAGGTCGCCAGAGTCACACAGCAGTGGCACCGCCCCCTGGACAGGCTGCCAGGCTGCGAAAGCCCTAGGACGCCTGAGGGGCGTGGCAGGAGGAGGGCTCTCTTCGCCGATGGACAGGCGGTGGACCAATGGCTGTGCAGAGCTTCACCTGGCCGGCCACGTGGACCCAGGTATGCGACGGCTCCGCCCAGGGCCTGGCCCGGCCCCTCCCTAGACCAGGGCTCTGGGAGCGGAAATTCCTGAGCTGGCGCTGACCCGAGCGGTTGGGGCTCAGCTATGGAGCCCATAGCGACTTGGACCCCCGGGAAGGTGGCAGCTTGGCTGAGAGGTGGGTGGGACCGGGACAGAGCTGGGCTTGAGGGGAGTTGTTGGGAGGACGCCGCAGGCCCGAGAGAGGGGCGGGGAGGGGAAAAGGAAATAGGACCTGCCGAGTCTGTCAGTGGGTTAGTCAGGCAACAAGTCTTTAGAGAGCGTCTGTCAGGTACCAGGTACTGTGCGAGGCAGAGGAATGAGCGAGATGATCCTTAGTGGGCTCAAGGACCCAGCAGAGGGTCCCCCATCCCCCCAGCATCCCTGGAGGCCACGAGGGTGGGGCTGAGGAGGCTGGGATTGTGTCATGAAAACAGAGCGGGAGGCCCGCACAGCACACACCCTCCTTTATCTCCTTCGTTTTCCCTGGGCCCCGGGGCCCAGTGGACTGTTATTAAACCCATTTTTCAGAAGAGGAAACTGACGCATAGAGCCAGGAAGGGATTTGCTCAATCTGTGGAATAGGGCGGGCCCTGCTGTCGTTTGTCTTCCCCTCTCCCCACCCTGAGACTCTCCAGCGAGAAACCGAAGCCTCTGCCAGACTGAAGGGGTTGGGGCGGCCTCACCCCAGGGCTCCCCAGTCAGGGCCGGGAAATGGGCTCCCATGCTTAAGGAGCTCCCGGATGGATGGGAAATGGCCTAAACGTGGACAGACTCAAAGAAGTGAGGACCTTCTGACCAGCAGCTGAGAGAGGGTGGGGGGTGGAATTGCCTCAAGGAGTGAGCAAGCTGCCTAACCTCCCGTGCCTCAGTTTTGCCATCTGTCTGATGGGGATAACAATAGTCCCCACCTCCTAGAGATGTGGTGAGGATCAAATGTGTTATTATGTGTAAAGCCCTTTAAACTTTGCCTGGCACATAGTAAGCATTCAATAGATATTACTTTAATTTTTGTGTCAACCTTGTGCCAGGCACAGACTAGCCCCTGGGGGTGGGGATGGGCAGTTGCTCAAGGCCGGATCCTTGAAGAGCTCTTTCCAAAGGGGGAGAGGCCAGGCTCAACAAATGCAGGATTTGCGAAGGCACGGGGGGCTGTGGGGGCAAGAGAAGAAACCCTCAATCCTGCCTGAGGAGGCAGGGAAGGCTTCCTGGAGGGGGTGTGTTACACAGATGAGGAGAGGAGTGAAGGAGCTGGAAGAACAGCCCAGGCAGAAGGAAATGCACATGTGAGGACTTTGAGGCAAAAGAGCATTCAGGAGCCTCCAGGAGTTAGCGGTCTGGATCAGAAGGGTTGAATTTGAGGGGCTGTGCCTGGAGATGGGTATGGAGAGTCAGGCAGTGGCCTGATCACACAGAGCCTTATAGGTCACCGTAAAAAAGTAGAGATGCTGTCTGGTGTTGACTGTCTACTGTGAACCAGAGAATGGGCCGAGTGCTTCATATGTGTTGTCATTTAATCTCACATGATTAGAAGGCAGGTGCTTTTAGGATCTCTTCCTTTAGATGAGGAAACTGAGGCACAGGCCAGTAAAGTGACTTGCCCGACTGCTAGCACTCAGCTCTCCCTGGCTCCATAACCTCTTGTTCCTAGCTCCTGCATCAGTAGTTCTCAGACTTGAGTGTGAATCAGTGTCACCTGGAGAGTTTGAAACCACGGCTTGCTGGGCCCCACCCCCAGAGTTTCTGTTTCTGTAGGTCTAGGGTGGGGTCTGAGAATTTGCATTTCTAACAAGTTCCCTGGTAAGGGTGATACTCTAGTCTTGGGACCACCCTTTGAGAACCACTGCTCTATATTAGCCTACTTCTCAATTCAGTGGTTTCTTCTATCAAGTGGGCAGAACACAGCCTGGGTTTCGGGGTTGTCATTAGGAGTAGAGGAGAGGGGAAGGCCTATTGGGGGGTGAAGAAGACATCTTTCCCCTCTTGCTGACCCCCTGCTCTCTCTCCAGGACTCGATGATTCCCTGCAGGACTATCCCTTTGAGGACTGGGAGCTGCCAGGCAAGTACCTGCTCCAGCTCTGCCCCCGCAGCCTCCAGGCTCTGACCGTGTGGCCTGTGGGCCACCAGGAGCTCATCCTGGATGGGGTGGAGCAGCTTCAGGCCCTGGTGAGTGAAAGTCGGCCACACTGGCCTCAGCCGCCACCACCTGGGGGCTGCTGGAGGAGGGGTGCTGGCCACTGCCAGGGGGTGACCTGCCCCCTCTCTGGCACAGAACTCTGGACTGCAGAGAGAGAACCTGAAGAGCCTGACGGAGGGGCTGCTGGAGGGGACCCACATCTTCCAGAGCTTAGTCCAAGGCCACCTGGGGGCCTGTGCCAAGCCCCCCACCGAGGTCCTCAACGCAGCTGTGGAGCTGGTTCACGAAGCTCGCGGCCTCCTCTTCTGGCTCAACAGGTACGTGCAGGGCCTGGGTTGGGGTAACTGATCCTTTCTCATCTTTGGCTTCCTCCAGGGTGTGGGAGAGAAAAGCAGACTTTGGCTTTTGTTCAGATGTGGCAGCACCACACTTTCTGCGGGGACATTCTGAAGCCTGGGTTTCCTCCTGCCTCTCCTCCTGGCTTCTAACCTTAAAAGTCATTTCAACAAACATTCATAGAGTATTTCCCCACCCCCTTCACTGGCTGCTTCTGCTTGTCCTACAGGTCCCAACTCAAATGTCACCTCCTCAGGGAAGCCCCCCCTGTTATGTACTCTCAGAGCTTCCCAATGTCACAGTACTTGTTACAGTTGGAGTAATTGCACTGTTGATGTAACTCCATGTTAAATGCTTGTCTCCTCAGTATCTGGCCCATAGTTAGGTCCTTGACAAATAAGTCCTATGCTGAGCTCTTTAGATGTATTGATCAGCTCCTTTAATCCAAACCAAAACCCAGCAGGGTGGGTGTTACCCTGAGTCTCAGGAGAGGTCAGCTCCAAGCGGTGCAGTGACTTCCCTGTTCAGCATAGCCCTTACCCACTGCTCCATTCTTCCCTGCCAGGTACCTCTTCTCCCACCTGAACGACTTCTCAGCCTGCCAGGAGATCGGGCAGTTGTGCGGGGAGTTGAGCCAGGCCTTGCAGGAGGTAGAGGATCCAGGGGCCAGGGGCCAGGGGCCAGGCTTGGCCCAGACTGTAGGACCAAAGCAGTCTCGAGCTTTTTATAACCTATGACTCAGAGGATCGGGTGTGAGAGCTGGGATAAGGTGGGGGCAGGAAGAGAGGCGTCCTGGCCCATGGGTATGGAGCACTGGGGGCGTGGGGTCTTCTAGCTGGCAGGGGAAGCCTGGGAAGTTTGACTCTCAATTGGGGGTGGAAACAGAGGGCATGTGAAGTGAACCCTGGGGACCTGTCTCAGGGGCACAAGAACTTGAAGCCGAAGCTCTGAGGCGTTGCGGTTCTGGGAAGGGAAGCAAGGAGGGACTGCGGCATTAGGGTTAGATCCCACCTTGCCCTCAGGAGGCAGCTCCCCTTACTCAGGGTGGGCCTCTGCCCTCTCACTGTGCTTCCAGGACTGTCCAGCAGCTGAGAAGGAGAGTCGAGTCCTGAGAATTGTGAGTCTGGGGGGTAGGAGGGAAGCTGGGGTTGGGGAAGGATGGGGCTCAGGCTAGATGTCCTCCTTGCCCCCAGTGCAGTCACGTGTCCGGGATCTGCCACAACATTCTGACCTGTAGCCCTAAGGAGCTCCTGGAGCAGAAGGCTGTGCTAGAGCGGGTGCAGCTGGACGATCCTCTGGTGAGCTCTGACCTCTAACCTCTGACCCCTTGGCAGCCTTGTCTGGGCCCTGAAATATGATTCTAGGATCCTGTGCTGTTCTGGCTGGAAAACTTTTGTACAGATATTAAAATAAGACCCAGAGGACTTACCTGGGGTCATCATCATTTAGCACCTTCCCCATTGCTGAAGGGCTGTAGCTGGGGTGATCCCAGGTGGCACATTCCAGCCCTGGGACACAGACCTGGCAGAGGCTTGTGGGGAGGTCAAGGGAGATGGGAGGGGACATGAACTTTTCTGCTTTAATCTTTGACCAGTTGGGAAAATCAGAGCCCCTAGCCCTGCCCCTTCAGGAAAGTTGCTAAGAGTCTGGTGCCTCAGAAATCACTGATTCCAGCCTCCCTCTGGCCCCACCAGAGAGGGAGGCAGAGGCCCAGACAGGAGCAGCTAGTCCAAAGTCACAATCAAGTTGGGCAGTGCCAACTTGAGGCCTGCTGTTTCCCCAGCTCGGCCCACTTAAGAGTCCTGGGTTCAGCAGGGGTCCTGCCCACTGGCTCTGCTGCTCCCATACCCTCAGTGACTGCAGCTTCTGCCTCTGTGCAGGGCCTGGAAATCCACACCACCAGCAACTGCCTGCACTTTGTGTCCCGAGTGGGCTCCCAGGTGAGAGTCTCACCCTCTTCTCAGCCCCCACCCCAAAGCCCTCTCACCTGTCAGCCAAACCAGCTTCAGGGCCTGAGAGAGCCCACCCTCTGAGCCCCAACCCCCATTCCAGGTCACCACTGCCTCCCGACTGCACGTCCTGCTGGGAGACGAGGTTGTGCAGGTCAACGAGCAGGTGGTGGTGAGTGAGGCCGAGAGGGACATGGTGGCAGGGGGGAGGGGAAGGGGGGAGGTCCTGACTAGAACCCGGGGCTGGTGGGTGGGGAAGGGAACCAAGGTTCTGCCACCTTCCCTGAGAGGGGCGAGCTCAGGAGGGTCAGGGCAGCCTCGGCAGAGCCAAGATGAAGCTCATGGGGGCTTCCTGGAGGAGGAGCGAGGTGGAAACAGGAAGCTGAGAGGGAGCTTCAGCCCTAGGGTTGCCATAGAGCCTTCTTGCCCAGCTCAATGCCAGCCCAGATACTCTTCCCTTCCCTCCATCTGTCCCCCAGGTGGGCTGGCCCCATAAGAACGTGGTACAGGAGCTGCTGCGGGAGCCAGCAGAGGCCAGCTTGGTGTTAAAGAAAGTCCCAGTGCCTGAGAGCCCCCCACAGGTACCTACCCCCCACTTGGCCCCCAGCCTGTTTTTGGATGCCTGTCATCAGCTCCGTCACCCCATTTCTGGTTGTCCCCCAGACCCCTCCTCAGGTCTTGGACTCCCCACACCTGAGGCTCCAATCCCTGGCTCTGGCCCCACTGTCTTCCAGGTAATAGACTCTTCCCCAGGGTGTGTCTCATCTCCGAGGGGAAAGCTCAGGCTCATCTCTTCTCCCCTTATTCTCCCCAGGACCCCATCCGAGGAAGTCTTCGCCTTTGACCTGACTTTGAATTCCAGTCCCAGGGTCAGCCCTGCCTGGACAGGTAGCTTCAAAGCCCCACCCCCACCAGGTGGTAAGATGCCACAAGCAAGGCATCTGGGATACCTGGCTCTGACCCCTTGACCTTGACCCCCCAGGGCCTGGGATTGGACTCAGGGATGGTCTCTCTCTTCTCCCTTCCTGATAGACCCTCCCTCCCTTGGCCCTGAGCCCATGCCCGTCCTACCCCCACCTCCAAGCCCACTTCTAGGAGAAAAAGCAGAGACTCCAGAGCCCCCAGAACACCCTGACAAGGTAAGCCTAGGGACTCAGCAAGGTGGGGTATGTGACTCTGGAACTAGACCTCTCTTTAACCCCCTTACGGTCCTTTCAGAGTCCTGTCCCTGGTCGGAAGAAATCAAAAGGTATGATGTGCTCCAGACTGTGTGGGGACCCCATTAAGTGAGGAGAAATCTTTACAATGCTGCCCCCCTGTACACACACACGCACACACTCCATGCACAGCCCGTCCTGGAAACTGCTCTGTGTCTGGGATCACACAGATCTATGCTTTCAACCTGGGCCACTCACCAGCTCCGTGACTTTGAGCAAATGGCTTATCCTCTCTGAGCTTCAGTTTCCTCGTCTCTAAAATGGGAAGACGCACCCCCACCTTAGAGAGGACACAGGTGACGTTCCCAGCACAGAGCAAGGGTTCAGAAATATAACTTGGGGATTTGGGGGGGTGGGCAGGGGAGCAGGTTTAGGGGTGCGGGATGCCCAGCCAGCCCCTCACTGTCCGGGCGCTGTTTGCCGCTGCAGGGGTGGCGACGCGCCTGAGCCGCCGGCGAGTGTCTTGCCGGGAGCTGGGCCAGCCGGACTGCGATGGCTGGCTCCTGCTGCGCAAGGTGCCCAGCGGCTTCATGGGGCCCCGCTGGCGCCGCTGCTGGTTTGTGCTCAAGGGGCACACGCTCTACTGGTACCGCCAGTCCCAGGTGAGCCCCCTCCACCCCCCACCCCCAGGGTAGCAAGCAGGTCAGCTCAGGGCTCAGTTCCATCAACTACTTCCATCTGTGGTCACAGACGGGCCCCACACACTCCTGGGCCAATGTTCCCATCTGAAAAATGGGAATGCTCTTCGGAGTGAGGTGAGTTAGTATATATGACAAAGCAGTTTGGAAAGGTATCGCAGGAGATGTAAGAGAGAATCATTTTTATTCTGTCCACTTCTCCTTCCTCTTCTGTTAGTCTGTCCATCCTGATGATGGGCCATTCATTCAATTGTTTATTCATTCAACAAACATCCAAATACCTACTGTGTATCCAACTCTGGGCTGGATGCTGGGGACTCAGGGAAGAAACTGGACAGTCCCTGTGACTCCAGAACTTAGAGGCTGGTAGGGGAAAGGGGCGAACACACATGCAAGTACAGTGGGGGAAACACATGCTGTGGTGAAGGGAAAGCCCAGGAACATGCAGGTGCCCAGCCCAGCCTGGGGAGTCAGAGAAAGTGATGCCTAGGGGATCAAACAGAAAGAGGGGAAAGAAAACCAGGAAGTAGGGACAGCATTTGCAAAGCTCATTGGAATGAAGCAGGTTCTTTTGTCTGGACTGAAGAAACAAATGCATGAGCAGGCAGGCCCCTCCTTCTTGGCTGTTTGTCTGGGTGTCTTTGTGCTCCCCCTTTCTTAGCTCAGAGGCACGTCTTGGCCACACTCCTGTCCCCACCCAGATCTCTGTCCTGAGCCCTAGGCACTGACTTACAATTTGATAGCCCCAGGACACTCCCTCTCCCCTCCCTGCCCCCAGGAGCCTGAGAGGTAAGTAAGAAGTTAAGGGTATTGGGGTTCAAGCCAACCCTCATGCTGCAATCTCCCCAGGATGAGAAGGCCGAGGGCCTCATCAATGTCTCCAACTATAGCCTGGAAAGTGGACACGATCAGAAGAAAAAATAGTGAGTGTGAAGGTCCAGGGGATGGGGAGAAAAAAGGAGAAATAGGGTGAGGGTGGGGTGGGCAGGTGGCCAGGATTCCGGGTGCAGCCTCTCTGGGTGCTAACTAGGCCTCTCAGGCTGAGCGAGGGCCCCTGTCCCCCGGCAGCGTGTTCCAGCTCACCCACGAAGTGTACAAACCCTTCATCTTCGCTGCGGACACCCTGACAGATCTGAGCATGTGAGTGCCGCCCCCACCCCCTGCCACTACTGCATACCTCCCAGAACCCTTGGGAGTCTGGGCTCAGGGCTTGGGCTGAGAGTGGATGATCTAGGCACTGTCCTCTAAGTTTCTTCGTCTATCAGAATGGGCTGATTCAATTTCTTACCTCTCAGAGTGGCTCTGAGGATAAAATGAGAAGAAGAGGTGGGTAAAGCACACAGTAGGGCACCAGTCAGTGGCAACCCATGGCTGTGGAACCGGTCTCTCCCTGAGGCCCATATGCTCCTCCACAGGTGGGTGCGCCATCTCATTACCTGCATTTCCAAGTACCAGTCTCCAGGCCGGGCCGCCCCACCCCGGGAAGAAGGTGAGTGCCTCTCAGGCATGGGTGGGGGGCCTCAGGTCTCACCGGAACCTTCTCTTTCCCTGGAATGGGGACTGGGAACTCAGATGCCCTAACTGGTCCCCTAGCCTCCCCCAAACCCCCTAAGCCTCAGTGAGCCTCAGTGAACGCCCCACCTGCTTCCCCCACCCCCACCCCCAGATTGCTACAGTGAGACAGAAGCAGAAGACCCTGACGATGAGGCTGGGTCCCGCTCAGGATCGGTGAGTAGGGTGGTGAGTGGAGGCAGGGGTAGCAGGGCATGGAGCTCAGACTGATACCCTCCTTCTGCTCTGCTTACAGCCCAGCCCAGCCCGAGCTGGGAGTCCACTCCACAGAGACACGTCACCTGCAGCCACCCCCACTCGGGGCAGCCCTTCTTCGGCCTCCTTCAGCCCTCCACCAGGTGTTATGCTGGGGTTAGGAGCTGGGATGGGGTCCAGGGCCTGGGATGAGCAAGCCCTCATCCTGCTCCCTCCTCCCACAGATGGTGGTGAAGGGACACTGGAAGGAATGGTACAGGGACTGAGACAGGGTGGCGTGTCCCTCCTGGGCCAGCTACAGCTCCTCACCCATGAACAATGGCGAAGCTCCTTCATGCGGCGCAACCGAGATCCTCAGCTCAATGAGCGAGTGCACCATGTACGGGCACTACAGAGCACACTTAAGGTCAGCTGGGAGGCGCTGGGCATGGCATGGGCTGGGCTCTGGGCTTCGGGATTTGGTTGCTGGCTCCCAGCTCCACCGTGGGCTCCGAGCATGGGTCCAAACTCAGCTGTGGACTGGGTCAGGTTCTTGGTTCTTAGCTGGGATTTGAGCTTTCACTCCCTGTGCCGGGCTCTAGATTTGAGCATCTGGACTAGGCTGGGCCAGGTGCTAGGCTCTGGGTGCTGGGCTCCAGGGTTAGCTCTAAGCTTGGGCTCTGCTTTCCTTCCTGGGTGATATGGCCTCTTAGCCCCTGTTCCTCTTACAGGCAAAGCTGCAGGAGCTGCAGGTCTTGGAGGAAGTGCTGGGCGACCCTGAACTGACTGGAGAGAAGTTCCGACGGTGGAAGGAGCAGAACCAGGAGCTGTACTCAGAGGGCCTGGGGGCTTGTGGAGTGGTGCAGGCTGAGGGCGACTCCCAAGTGCTGACCTCTGACTCCAGAGAACAGTCCTCTCACCCCCTGTCCTCTGACCCTGAGGAGAACCCCCAACTCCTGCCCCCTGGCCCCAGTGAGCAACCTCCAACCTCCTGACCTCTGACCTCAGCCAGTACTTAGTCCCTGATCTCTGACCCCAAGGAACACCTCAACCCCCAGCCTCTGACATATGGCTCTCACCTGACCAGGGCAGAGCATCCTTGGATTCTGTTTGAGGTTGGAAATAGCAGTCCATGGTTTCACCCCAAGCTGAACCCCTGGCCTGGATTGCCACCATTTCTGTGCCTTCCTCCCTTGTTAAAGAAGGAGCAGAAAGGCTGGCCTCAGAGAACCTCTAATCTTTGGGGACCCCCAGCAGTTCTTTCTCTGACTCAGATCTGTACAGGTATCTATCAGTTTACAAAGAGACACTTTCCACCAAATAAAGTCACTTTCTCTGGAATGAATCTACATGTGCCATTGACTTCCACCTTAGAACTGGGAATCTGTTCCCAGAGGGGTCTGGGATGCAAAGCCTGGGCTCTCCCTGAAGCTCAGGGCCTGCACAGGTGATGCACTGTGGACCCATGGCCAGTGAGGCTTCTACCCATGGCCACCTCTCCCTGCCCTTCAGAGGCCAAAGGGTCCTCGCCTACCCCGTCCTCAGGGGACAGAGTGAGAAATAGAGACCACCTTCCACTTTACAGATGGGGAAACCAAGGCTCACACTGGGAAGCTGCCATCATTGAGGGTGGGGTGGAAAGCCCTGGAAACCAGTGGAGGGAAGGGATGGCACGCCAGGGCGGGGACATGCTTCTGGGTTTCCAGCCAGGCTGCACAGGAGACGTGAGCTGCTCCCACCAGCCTCTGGTCCCTGCCCTTCCCCTCAGTGTCCCAGGCTGCTTCTATGGGGCATGGAGCGGGGGCCATGGGAGGAGCTTCTCTTGGGGTTGGAATCCGTTGGTAGAATGTGGACAGCCGGAAGTCACAGAGGCCTCTATGATATCACCACGAGGGGGAGCAAGGCCTCTTCGAATGGTTTCTTTGAAGCGTAGGAGGAGACTGAGCAGCTATGAGCAGCACCCAAAGGGTCTGGTGGCAGCAATGGACTGACACTACCAACATCAAGCCTTTATCCATTTTGGTAGGCTTCCCCACCCAAAACGAGCATGCTAGGGTGGTGTGGGGCATGGGAGGACCATGCAGGGTTAGGAGGGACAGATGTCCTGATGGGGCTTCCGCTCACCCCTGCAGAGGACCGCTCACGAGCCCCACAGCCGGTCAGAGGACCAAGTGCTCATCAATCGCTGGGATATCACAAGTAGCAAGGTAAGGGAGGGGCCTGCAGCATCCCCTCCCCCATGACGACCCTTCTGCACCTGTGCCCCTGGCAAGAGGCCCTCATGGTAGCCTGCACCCCTCTGCCCTCTAAACAACTTCCCTGGGGACCCTCCCTGGAAGTGATCCCTGCAGTATCCTCCACAGGAAGCCACATATAATGATGGTGACAGTCTCCACCAGCAGAGACCCCAGAGGAGGCCCCCAGCAGTGAACCATTCTTAGTGGCCCTCTTAGGTGTGCCCTCTACACTGACGCCCTCATTCTACGATCCGTTCTCAGGCAACTTCTCCCCCAGGACCCCCACCCCCACCCCCGGGCTTCCCCATTCACTAAGAGCAGCATCCAGGCAGAGGTGGCCTCCAGTGATGCCTGCTTGACGGAAGGCTCCTGCCCTCTCCCAGGATGCCTGGGACATGCAGGAGTTCATCACACGCGTGTACGTCAAGCAGCTGCTGCAACACCCGGCCTTCCAGCTGCTGCTGGCCGTGCTGCTGGTGATCAACGCCGGCACCATCGCCCTCCGCACCAACCACATCCTTGGCCAGGTAGGCCATCAGGCTGACCTTTGTCCTTCCCTGACTCCACTGGGAGGCCTGGAACAATACACTTCCTGCTCTGGGCCTCAGGCTCCTTAACTGTTCCTAATGGTTGGATTAGATGCTCTTGAAGGCCCTGCAAGCTCTGACCCTTCTAAGATTCTAAAAAGAAATCAAGGAAGACTTTTTGGTAGAGGGGGCTCTGGAGTCCAGCTTTGAGGAATGCATTGAAGGATGAAGGGCAGGAGACAAATGGGGTGAGCAGAGGCAGACAAATGGATGCCTTGTGGGGAAGGGTATCCAATTTTAATCAACAGAGAATCACTATGTGCAGGCCTTGTGCTCAGCGCCAAGGGTTCAGGTAGGAACACAACAGACCCAGTTCCTGTCTCAGAAAAACCCAAACATGGCGTTACCAATGCCTGAGTGTCACACAGAGCACATGGGAGCTTGAAGAAGGCAATCAAACCTAATCTGGGAAGTCAGGGAAGGCTTCCTGGAGAAAGTGACACTATAGCTGAGAGTAAGAGATGAGTGGGAGTTGACCAGGCATAGAGAAGTGGGAAAGAGTATTTTGGGCAGAAGAAACAGCACGTGAGAGAGCTCTGCTTATCCAACTTAAAGTGTAGTATGACTTTGATCTTATCCAAGATGCCTTAATTTCTTACAATGAATATACATACATATATTGTGCTATTTAAAAATCAATATTTTTAAATGTTCAAAGTAGTTAAAATGGGAAATTTTTGTGTTGTATATATGTTACCACAAAAAAAAATTTAAAAACAATGTCCAGTGTGGTGGCTGCTGAGTTCAGAGAGGTGGTCAGTGGCCAGATCACACGGCAAGTTATGTTAAGGAGGGTGGCCTTTATCCTTATGTCAGTGGAAAGCCAGGGAAGGATTTGAAGCATGGAAGTGACCTGATCAAACATGTGTTTTAGAAAACTTACACAAGCTGCTACAGGGTGGACCATGGAAGAGAGAGGGCCAGGAATGGGGAAGATGGACCGGGGAGGAGCCTGTTGCAGATGTTCAGGTGAAAGACGATGGGGCTTGGACCAGGACAGTGGCTGTGGGTGGAATGAGGTCAGATGCATTTGGGAACTCATAGGGGTTGAAGCTGTGGGCCCACTTGTTTGATCTTCTTTGTAGCTGACACTTAGTAAGCACTGATTGTGTGCCAGGCACTGTGCTACTGTGTTTAACATACACCATCTTCTCACACATGTAGAGACAGGAAGAGTCAGAGCTCTGGCTCGAGCAACTGCATGGGGACATGGAGACACAGGAGGAAGATTTGGGGTCAGTGTGAGCTGTACTATGTTTGAGGTACCTGTGTAATATCCAGGGATGTCTAGGGAGGAGTTGCATGTCAGACCCCAAACCCTGCCAAGTACCCTGGGATGGAGATGAAGATGTGAGAATTGCAAGGGTATAGGAGGACAGTTGTTAAAGCTAAGGGAATGGAAGAGATTGCCCAGGAAGAGAGTGTTGGGTGAAGAGACAAGAGGGCCAGGACAGAACTCCGAGGAGAGCCTATAATAAGGGGTGGGAAATGGAAGAGGGTACAAGAGGAGACTGAGGAGGAGTGGCCTATGGAGTGAGAAAAACCAGGAGAGGGTACCATGTATGAAGGGAACAGGCAAAACTGTCAGATACATGGAAGAGATCAGACAAGATAAGGGCGATGAAGCTTCCCTTGAATTTAGCTCTTGTGATCTTGACAAGAGCTGCCCCTGATGTACTGGAGGCAGAAACCCAATTGCAAAGGTTTGCAGAGTAGAGGGCACGTTACAACCCATTAACAGATCATGAAATCAATCCAAAGTGAAGATACCAGCATATTAAAAAGAATGAAATAGAATAGACTGTGTGTGTGTGAAAAAGATATTTCTTTCTGTGGGCCTTGGTCAAAAAAGTTAAAAGCCCTGGTATAGAAAATGGATCTGCAAAGGTCAGATCCCAGAGGCCTGTGAAATGTAAGATGCATAGCGGACTTGATCCTGTGGGGCACGGGGAGCCATGGAAGGCTTGTGGGTAGAGAAAGCAACTATGCTATGACTATGGATGCCTATGACTTGGAGAAGGCAAGAGAATCATTTATGATACTCTTTCAATAGTGAGGAGGGTCTCTGACAGAAAGCTCTTCCTTATTTTAGGCAGACATTTTTGGTCCATGACAGCCCTTTGGGGATTTGGAAGAGGCAGGGAGCTCATAAACCTTAACCTCCCATCTGGATTTAAGAAACTCTGTCCTGCCCGGCATTAGCACATGGATGGGGGTGGAGGGCAGGTGTGGGCAGCAGGAGGCCTCTGTGTGTGGCAGTAAGCCTTGAGGCACTGAATCTGTTGGCCATGAAGGTGAAGGAAGGGAAGAGTCAGAGTGATTTTGGTGATTTCCAGGGTGAAGTGAGGGAGCTGGGGGTTGTTAATGGGTTCTGTAATGGTGGCTGAAGGAGGAGGATCTAGGCTGAGGGAAGGTGAGTTGAGTTTTGGACAGACCTTAGCCATCCATCCATCTATCCTTCCATCCATCCATCCATCTATCCATCTGTGCATCCAGAGTGTGTGTCCTGGATGCTTGAGT